>JAKUCV010006891.1:0-16572 GCA_028386065.3 Turnera subulata | reverse complement strand
CTTGTTTTGCAAGTTAGATGGATTTCTCTCTTGTTTATTTTAGGGATTGTGTTTACTTATCAAGTAATTGAATTGCTTGTGGCGTTTACAAGATTCTTTGTGTTTATTACTCTATTGTTGCTTAACGCCTTTGTTGTGTTTTGAGGTGATAGAGGTAATCACTAAAGCTTTTGGTTGAATTGATTTCTGATCTTGGTGACTCGATTGAATCAGAGGTGCTATCTAGCTTTGTTCTGGTAGTGTTGCCGTATCAAGCCGGTTATGCGAGATGGTTCCGACAGGAGGTCGGAGTGTAGGTCTGTGTCAGACTCTTCTAAACCCATCTCTGAGCTTTCCCCTTGTTCATCTCAGGCCGATACAGAGGCCCAGGAACAAGCCTTGTCGTTGGCTATCCAGCAGCGACGTGTCACACTGAGAAAGAAACCAGCACTAGAGGATGACGAGAGTTTATGGGCCCCCTCCTTCGATGGTGATCATCAACTTACCTCACCGGGGTCTACTGGTTCTGTCGAGGGGGACTCCTCTTTTTTGTCTCCTGCAGAAAAGAAAGCTCACGAAGCCTTGCAAGTTGGTCAGAGTCTTGGCTAGCATATCTCGAAGGATCCGAGTTCGGTTCAGAAGATAGCTATATGCATGATTGAGAGGGAGGAACGGGAATGGAGTTTGTTGCATTCTCATGTTTAGTTTCATATCGTGGAATTCTAGTGGTTTTATGGCGACGGCAAAACATCAGCATGTTCGGTCTCTCCTAAGGACCTATCAAGTTTCTTTCATCTTTATTTGTGAAACAAGGATGCAGCTGGTTTCTGAACAGTGGTGCAGACGCATTTAGTCACCTCCTGCTCTTGATTTTATTTCTATGGAGTCTTCTGGGTTATCGGGCGGATTGCTGTTCATGTGGGATGAGGATGGTTTTGTTTGTTCACGTTTGTCCTCTTCCTCACGATGGGTTTTGATTGAGGGGGCTCTTGCTGGCTCAGAAGAGGTTGTCACTATCTGTTGTCTATATGCTCCAGTGGATTTGGAAGAACGATTGACTTTTTGGGAGGTATTCTCTTCACCGTGGCTTCTTATTGGAGATTTCAATGAGGTTTTATTGCAGGCTGACCGAAAGAGTGGTCTACTTTGTCAAAGAGGGACAGCAGCTCTATGTGATTTTATGTCCTCTCTGAACTTTGAGGAGTTTCACCTTGAGGGTCGGCGGTTCACTTGGTCCAACTCGGTCTCGGCAAGCAAGATTGATCGTGCAATGGCCGAACCTGAGTGAAGTATTTTAGTGCCTACTCTTACTCTCAGGTCTGATGCTAGAGGTACCTCTGATCATTGGCCCCTCATCCTTTCACAAGAACAAGTAGACTGGGGGTTTAAACCGTTCCGGTTCCAAGACTGCTGGTGGGAATATCCGGATTTCATGGAGGTTGCGAGTGACATGTGGCGCTCCTTAGGGGATGATTTTCCTGGCTTTTCTAGTTTCCTGAAAAAACTGGAGAGGCTGCGGGTATTGTTGTCTAACTGGAATAAGTCATGCTTTGGTGATGTTAATAAGGAGGTGAAGCTTTTGCAGCAACGAGTAGAGGACTTTGACAAACAAGCCGAGGATACAGACCTATCCTTGACGGAGCGACAGGAGTTGGCTGACCTTCGTTCCTCCTTATTTCTCAAGTCCAAACAAGCTAGTATATTGTGGCGACAAAAATCGAGACTTAAATTGAGTAAGTTGGGGGACCGGAACACCCGGTTCTTCCATATCACGGCTTGTCACAAGGGTAGGAAGAAGGGCATACACTCGATTGTGGTTGATGGAAATGTTATTACAACTCCAGCACAGATCAAAATCGAGGCAACACGATTCTTCTCTTCTCTTTATGATGAGCCCTGCTCACAACGCCCAACAGTGGGCACTTTGCCTTTCAAGTGTTTAACGCCGTAGGTGGCTGCAAGACTGGAACGACAGGTTACCGTAGATGAGATTAAAGAGGCTATCTGGGCTTGTGACTGTTCAAAGGCCCCAGGACCGGATGGGTTTAATTTCTCTTTTTATAAGAGGTGTTGGGAATTGATTAAACGGGATCTCTTTGCTCTTATGCATTCCTTCTTCTCCACTGGAGTCTTACCAAGAGGTGCATGTTGTTCCTATATAACTCTTGTGGCCAAAAAGATAGAGGCAACAGGTTTTGAAGACTTTCGGCCGATCACCCTTATACACGGGGTGTATAAGATTATTTCTAAGATACTGGCCGCCCGCATCATTCCCATCATGTCGTCCTTGGTGAGTGAGACACAATCTGCTTTTATTGCGGGACGGAATATCCTGGATTGTTTTATGGTAGCCTCTGAAGTCATACATTCTTTGAAACGAGCTTCTCAACAAGCGGTGATATGGAAAATAGACTTCAGAGAGGCATATGATTCGGTATCCTGGTCCTATTTGTTTGATGTTATGGCTCGTATGGGGTTCAGCCGAAATTGGTGTTCCTGGATTCGAGCATGCCTTGAATCATCTTCTCTCTCAGTCCTGGTTAACGGCTCCCCTTCGCCTCAGTTTACAATGAGGAAAGGTCTTAAGCAAGGAGATCTACTCTCACCTTTCCTATTCTTGTTGGCAGCTGAGGGACTCACCTCCTCTATTAACCGAGCGGTTTCCAGAGGCTTGGTTGCTCCGATTTCTATTCATGGCTTATCTGTGTCCATCCTACAGTATGCCGATGACACCATCTTCTTTACTCCGGCATCCTTGGAGTCCTTGCTTAACTTGAAGCGTGTTTTACGGTGCTTTAAGCTTCTTTCAGGATTGAGCATAAATTACCACAAGAGTGGTTTGGCCGGGGTTCATATTGCTTTACCAGAGCTTATCTTTTTTTCCAATAGGCTCCTTTGCAAAACGGAGAAGTTACCTTTCTCTTATCTGGGCCTCCCTTTGGGAGCTAATATGCAACTGAGTAAGTATTGGTCGCCCGTAGTGGATAAATTTAAGGCCGGCTTCAGTCGTGGCGTGGAAGGTTTCTGTCCTTGGCTGGTCGGTTAGTGCTCTTGAAGTCTGTTCTAGATTCCCTCCCAATATACTTTTTATCCATGTTCAAAATCCCTACAAAGGTGGTTCGGGCGTTAGTTCGGATTCAAAGAGGTTTCCTTTGGGGTGGTTCATCGGGGCGCAAACGTCTTTGTCTTGTGGCTTGGTCAAAGGTCACCTTACCAAAGTCGAAAGGGGGCCTTGGTGTGCAAGATTTGGTAGCTAAAAATGACAGCTTGCTTTTTAAGTGGTATTGGCAGTTTCATACAAATGATCTCCTCCTGTGGCGTCTGCTGATCTATGCAAAGTGTGTCCTACCGGCAGCCTCTCACACTCCCTCTTTTATCTTGGGCAACCTTTCTCCTGTCTGGTCATCCATTCTCCACAGTAGTTTGGTGGCGGGTGCTCGTGGAACCCTTATGGCCGAGGGCGTCGTCTTGAATGTCGTGGATGGTAATCGAGTGAGCTTCTGGTTGGACCCCTGGTCGGATTTTGGCAGCCTTAAGATTCAGTTTCCCCGGCTGTTTCGACTTTTTACCTCACCTGATATCTCCTTGGCTTCTATTACGTCCTCTGATTCCTTGTTGGCCGACGAGCGACGGTGGTGGAGGCGTGAGCTGCATGATTGGGAACGTGTGGACTGCCTGGCTTTCCAGGCAGCGTTAGATGCAATTGTCCTCATTTCGGACAAGGAAGATAGCTGGAGATGGGTATGGGATGCTTCAGGGGTGTATACTACACACTCGGGATATAGTTTTATTTGTGAGGGACGGGATTTTTTGCCTAATATGCCCCTAGTTTGGCTGAACATTGCACCCCTCAAAGTGGGGGCCTTTCTATGGATGGTTCTTCATGATGGGTTGGCTGTTAGGGCGTCGCTGTTCTTGCGTAATGTGGTTGCTTTGGGAGGTGCTTTTTGCCCTTTTTGCAACCGGAGCTTGTAGGTCATCCACCATCTTTTCTTGCATTATAAAGTTGCTTACTCCCTTTGGTAGAAACTATGCCGGTGGTGGGGGGTTGTTTGGGTTGCACCTGGGTCTTTGGAAGATTGGTTTATCCAATGGTCACACCTCTCCGGCTCGAGATCAAGCCAGACGGTATGGATGCTGCTAGGTCTGTCCACTGTTTGGTCTTTGTGGTTGGCAAGGAATGCGTTGGTATTTAACAGGAAACCTGTACAGGAAGCACTCCTCTTTGATCTTATTCAACTACGTGCACTCTATTGGCTCAAAACTCACCATCCACAGTTTCCTTACAGTGCAAGTGTCATCCTTTCCTCCTCTGAGTTCTTTCGATCGTGGACTAGTACGAAAAGCATTCAAATCATGTATACTTAGTCCTTTGTTTGTTACTTTCATTTTTTCCTTACGGCACCTGAGTTTCTGTCGCATGGTGCAGAGATTGTCATAGTTATATTGTCCTTGTTGTAAATATTTAGAAAATCAAAAAATCAATAAAAATCGATTAGCATAAAAAAAAATAGGATCTTTTCTTTTGTTATTTCGGTACAGAATATTGGAGTGAATAAAATTGACCTTTGAGGTTTTTCTTTGATTGTGGATTCAATCATGTGTTATCGAGAGTGGATTCTGTTGGTTTTATATTAGGGTTTGAATTTACTTATCAAGTTTCTTTGCTTGTGGCGTTTATTCAATTCCTTGTGATTCTAATCCCTTTGTTGCCTATTCCTTAATTGAGTCTAGGAGGTGAAGAATAGAATTGCAGAAAATCTTTGTTGTGTATCTACTTCTTTGTTGTCTAATCCGTGCAGAGATTAGGAGGTGAAGGAGACTTACACGACGAGTTTGATTGAGTTTGAAGATCGGGACAATCAGATAGTTACGGAGGTGGAACTAGTGGATTCTAGGGCTGTTGCCGTATCATCTTTTGGTAGCGGAGCTCAGGTTTCAATCAATCATATCCTTTATGTTTGTGTTTTAATTTATTCGTGGCCTTTCAATTCCTGTTCTTTGTTCTACTTGTTGTCGATTAAAAAAAAAACAAAAAGTGTCGAGTTACTGTTCACCGAGTCCTATTCATCATTACTGTTCATTGAGTACTATTCACCGTTACTGTTCATCGAGTACTATTCACAGGGAAAAAAAATGGTCTGTTTGTGTTGTTTGTTGCAGGGAAATTGAAATTGGTTGTGTGGTGATTGTGAATTGGTTGATTGAAATCAAGGAGAAGTTGGATTGTTTGTTGGATTGAAATTGATTTCTGCAGGGGGATTTGTGCTGTGATTATCGATTTTGTATATCTGCTGATATACAAAATTATTCTGCTGGCCAATTTTGGTGTGAGCTGATATACAAATTTTTCTGTCGAATTACTATTTTTCCTTTGGTGATTTCGATTTGAGCTATTTGTTGTGTTGAGTGATTGTTGTATCATAATTGCTCAATTGTGCAAATAATCATTCACATACATATCCTTGTGTGTGATCATTCTATTTTTCTTGGAGTCGAATTTAGCCTCTAGAATTGAAATCCTATCTTTCTTCTTTAGGTTATTTTTGATTTCTTGAATTAATTGCTGCTGGTTTGGTTGCTTGATTTTTGTTTTATTTAAATCTAGCATATAAAACTGAAGCAGAATCTAGAGTGGTAAGAGGCTGAGAGTTTCATTCACTGCCATCAAACACGAGAGACATACGTGATGATTTGTTTTAGCTAACAAGATTTTGCAGGATTAAACATTATGGAGACAATTTCTGGTCGTATTGAAGAGGTAGCACATAGGCTATGTGTTACTAGGAGAGTGCTTGATTTGCAACAAAAAGAAGATGTGAGTGAGCAGAGGGAGAATCTTTTTCAAACAAGATGTTTGATTAATGACAAGGCACATAGCATGATCATTGATGGTGGGAGTTGCACCAATGTGGCGAGTACAATGCTAGTGGAGAAGATGGGATTGGAGAGTCAGAAGCATCCTAGACCATATAAGCTGCAATGGTTGACTAACACTGGAGAAGTGGAAGTGACACAACAGGTTCTTATTACCTTTTCTATTGGTAGATACACCGATCAGGTCTTATGTGATGTGGTACCTATGCAGGCATGCCATATTCTGTTGGGGAGACCATGGCAGTATGATAGAAAGATGATCTATAATGGCTACAGGAATTGCTACACATTCACCTGGGGAGATAGGAAGGTGAAATTGGTCATTATCTCCTGCTGAAGTATATGAAGATCAAGTGTTTATGCAGAAAAGTATAGATACTTGGATGAAGGAGAAAGAGGCCGAATTGGCCACACTCAGTGAGGAAGAGAGGAAGGCTGATAGCCTTGCAAAAGGAGAGGTAGAGAGGAAGGATGAGAGCCTTGCAAAAGGAGAGGAGAGTCCAAAAGAAAATAAAAGAGATGAAGAGAAAGAGGAAGCCGAGAGTGAGAGAAGAAAAGAATGAAAAGAAGCCTCAAAAGAAATTGTGTTAAAAGGCTCCAATGAGAGAGAAGTGAGGGTTGAATATAAGGAGAAGAAGAGTTTGTTTGTACTTCTGTATAAGGAAGCTTGGTTTAAAGCTAACATCCATCCTTGTTTTTCTAGTTTTGTTGTTGTTTCTTTGCAGGATTTTTTGGGATAATTTTCCTAAAGTGATGATGTTACATGAAGCAAAAGGATTTTATCCATCATTCATCCAAGTGGCGCATCTAAGTTGTAATAGAGGACTACTTTGGCGCCAATTGAAAGCATTCATGTTACAAGGAGGCCAAATCAAGTTTGGTATGCTCATCCCTAGGAAGAAGATGCATGTAGTTGACCCTGGTGGAGTGGTACATCAAGCAAAGTTGTTGTCTAATCCTAGATTCTTTGGAGAATTTAAAGAGAAGATCTAGTTGCCCAAGGAATCAAGACGCAAGGAGTATCTTCCAAGGGTTGCTCAAAGGCGACAATTGAGTGTGCTCAATCATGGTGTTTCAATTTGGGCACTTCCCAAGAGCTTCAAATTAGGGAATTCTAAGATTGATCACGGATGAGATGGACAATTCCAAGTGTTGTGGCGCATCATTGACAAAGAATACAAGATTACTTTGAAAGGAGAGTATCTTGTGAGTGTTTCTTTTACTGTATCCGACTCTACTCCCTTTGTCTTTGCAAGATTAGATTCGAGGGCGAATCTTTTTGCGGAAGGGGGGAATGATGCAATCAAGGATGCACCAAGCACAAAGGGAGGATTCCAAGTTTCAATCACAAAAGCTTGCCCAAAGATGCCCATGAAGAATCATTTTACACAAGCTTGGATTGAGCAAGAATTTTAGAAGAAATCAAGTTAAGCAAGCTTAGAAGAAAATTTAATGAGAAGCCACCTTGATTATCATTATTGGAAGGAGGCTTGTCGACATCAATTTTCAAGTGGGGTCCAATGTCGACATGTGGTTGTTTTATATATTTTTATTATTATTATTTTATTATTTTGGGTCTAGTCCATTATTAATTATTTTAATTAATGTGGGCTTAAGTTAGTTGGGTTTTTATTGTAAAGGTTTTATTTAGTGTCTAACTCATGTGGGCTCAAATTAAAACTTAGTTTATTTGGGTAGTCTGAAATCGCATCTAAAAATATTGTCTATTTAGGTAGTCCGAAGTCGCACCTAAAAATACTGGTCGGCACCTAAAAATTCTGGAAAAGTCAAAAAAACCTATTTTGACTTGGTTTTGGGTTAGTTTAAACAAAATTAGGGTTAGGGATTAGTATAAATAGGATCTTTTCTTTTGTTATTTCGGTACAGAATATTGGAGTGAATAAAATTGACCTTTGAGGTTTTTCTTTGATTGTGGATTCAATCATGTGTTATCGAGAGTGGATTCTTTTGGTTTTATATTAGGATTTGAATTTACTTATCAAGTTTCTTTGCTTGTGGCATTTATTCAATTCCTTGTGATTCTAATCCCTTTGTTGCCTATTCCTTAATTGAGTCTAGGAGGTGAAGAATAGAATTGCAAAAAATCTTTGTTGTGTATCTACTTCTTTGTTGTCTAATCCGTGCAGAGATTAGGAGGTGAAGGAGACTTACACGACGAGTTTGATTGAGATTGAAGATCGGAGAATCAGATAGTTACGGAGGTGGAACTAGTGGATTCTAGGGTTGTTGCCGTATCACCTTTTAAGGGTCCAAATGACAAAGAACCCATCTATGATATCCCTGAAAAGGGTTATGGCCCCTAGCTCCACATAGAGGCTCCTCTTGAACTGAAGCCGGAATTGTTGCCGGAGCCGGAGCAGAGTAAAGGAAAGACATCAGTGACTGGTAAAAGGCAAAGGGTGGCCAAGAAACCGATGGATAAAAGTGTGTGGGTACCAGTTCTGAAATAGGTTGCCTCGAACATTGGTGCGAGTGGTTCGACTATCAACGCATGTGCTGGAAAGTCTGATGATGAGCCCAATGTTTACCTAAAGGCTACAACAGCACGTCTAGAAAGCATAGTAGGGCCTCTTCAGCTAGTGGCAGATGAGGATTTTGTGGAATATGAGCCACCTGTGAAGAGAGCTTTTTCTCCTTCTAACAAATATGTGATCGGAGGGCCCGCTTTGGATTTGCCTGAAATGGCCGAGGAGGAGGTCAATGCATATCTAAAGGTTACAGCACCGGAGTTTGAAAACATAGTGGGGCCTACCCAACCTGAGGTTAATGTGGATTCTATGGTAGAAAAGCTCCCTGTGAAGAGTGTTTCTTCTCCCACCAGCATATTTGAAATGGGTGTGTCCACTTTGATTTTGACTTCACCAAATTCGCCACCTTCCAAGAAAATAAAAATTGGGCCCTCTCAAGCCCATGTTGACATCACTAAGCCCAAGGAGGAAGTGGAATTGGACAAGGCTATTGACACATGATCTGTACCAGTGCTGATGGATCCTCCTAGCGGTAAATGGAAGAGACAGGCCAGGTTTGCGGCTCTAACCATCAGCGAAACCCCACTTCATGTAGAAACACCGATAGAAGAACTAGTGGTATCAGTTCCCATTGTGGTATGTAAGAATGGAGATGTGCACAACTATGCTAAGGAGGCTTCCGTGGCTAGCCTAAGGCCATGGAGGAAGCCATGACATTCATAACTTCGAACTGTTAGGGAGTAGGGCAATCCCTGATAGTTAATGCTCTTCAAGAGCTGAACAGAAATTATTGCCCAACAATGATATTTTTCATGGAAACTAAGCCAAAGGTTTGGTATTTAGAAAGATTGCAAAGGAGATTCCGGTTTGATTTTGGCTAGTATGTGGATCGTGTTGGTATTGGTGGTGGTTTGGCACTGTGGTGGAAGTCTTCTCTAACGGTATCTATTTTGGAAAAGAATCTCAACTATTTCCATCTCAGTATTGAAGATGAAACTGGGAAATAGTTCTTTACTTGTGTGTATTGCCCTCCTGTCAAGAGGGACAAAGTTCTTTTTTGGAATGACATGAGGCTATTGCAACCAAGGTCTGAAGCATGGTTATTAATGGGTGACTTTAATGCTTTATTTTTGGAGCAGGAAAAGCTGGGTGGCAGGCCTTTGAGGCTGTCGCAAATGAATGATTTCAAAGAATTTTTGTAGGGTTTGGAGCTTATGGATTGGATTTTAAGGGGAACCCCTTCACATGGTCTAATAGGAGAGTTGGGACAGAGTCGATCATGTCCAGAATTTATAAGGGGTCAGTAATATTGGCTGGCGAATGCCTTTTCCTTATGCTACAGTTATTCATGAAAGTCTTGTTGGTTCGGACCACATGCCTTTGTGCCTTCGATTTTCTGATGATATGTACAAAAACAAGAGGCTTTTTAGGTTCGAACAGAAGCGGCTAGAAGACGAACACTGTGCTCCTATTGTACAACAAGGTTGGGCGAGACAACATGTAGGGCCGGCCCAGCCTAGAATACTCTTCAAGCTACAAACAACAAGAAATCTACTGAAAGAATGGTTCTGGAAGAAGCAAAGGAATGCACGAAATCGTATCCAATCCTTGTTGAATGACCTGAATATGTTACATGAGCTGCCATACACAGATGAAATTAGACACCAGGAAATTGCATTAGTTGAAGAGTTGGACGCATCTTGGAAGCAGGAAGAGATGTATTGGCAGCAGCGATCCTGTGTCAACTGGCTTTGGTAGGGCGATGGCAACAAGAGCTTTTTTCACACGTCAACTGTGCAGCGAAGGCAAAGAAATAGACTGTGCAGGCTGATTTCCTCTACTAGTATGGTCTTGGAAAGGCGAGAAGAGATTGAACGAGAGGTGGTGACTTAGTTTTAGCAAATATATGATTCGGGTTCACTAAAGGTACCCCAAGTTGTAGTGCAATCTATCCCCATGCTTATTACAGAGGAGATGAATGAGACACTATGGCTCCAATCACGAAAAAAGAGGTTAAGTTAGCAACTTTCTCTACGGGAGCTACTAAAGCACCTGGCCTAGATGGGTACCAGGGCCTGTTTTTCTAGAAATTCTAGGCCTTGTTGAAAGATCAAGTGGTGGCAGTGGTTCGAAGCTTCTTCCCCTCTGGACAGATTGCTAACGCTCTCAACAAAACATTTATTTCCCTGATACCGAAAGTTGCTACTCCTAAATCCTTGTCACAATACAGGCCGATCGGCCTATGCAACTTTCTGTACAAAATCATAACTAAGGCATGTGTAAATAGGGTTGAAATCTTTATTAGCTACTATGATTTTGCATACTCAAGCTGCCTTTATCCCAGATAGATGTATTCAAGATAACATTTGTATTGCCCACGAGGCATATTCCACTCTTTGAAATGTCGAAAAAAAGGGAGCAATTTTAGTATGGTTCTCGATGTATCTAAAGCCTATGATAGGCTACAATTGAATTTTCTACATTCTATGCTTCTTGCTTTTGGGTTCTCTACTGATAGCTTCCTGCAAGTATACAGGATTGTTGTAGCACACAAGGTCGTCTCATATGGATCTTTGCTAAGTAATACTTAACTAAGCAATTTATGATTATCTAGAGAAATAAATAATATTGAGGATTGATGTTTAAATTGGAAAACGGAAAGCAAATAAAAACAATAAAAATCAATAATATTAAATATCTAGGACTTCGGGGAATTCCTTGCCAATTACTCCCATGCAATTAAGCTCTGCATAAGCAACCTTTGTCCTGTCACCACATGGCCAGCCTATGTAAAATCTGTGCATTAAATATGAAAATAAACTCCTTTAAAAGAACCGGTAATTCTAAACTCAATCGATAGCCTACTCTTGTAGCACTATAAAATCCCTTCCTAATTTATTTCCACTATCCATTTGCAGTGTTAAAATAAACTAAGAGCATTAGGCAATTTACCTGCTAAATCTCCAATAAAAGGTCCGCCTCCTTCGAGGTCGGTTTTTAAAGCCCGATTTATGTTTTCTATAGGCGAACGACGCTGTCACTTATCGTTTTCCTATTATAAATTTATACTAATTGGTGATCAGGAAACTAACATAATAAAGATTCACAAACCAAATTAAAGGAGAATAAATTCAGAAAATAATACTTCATTAAATAAGCATGGAAATAAAAGACAAGTTCAACCCATCATCCTAGATTAATAACTTAGCAAGACGTAGTTTGAAAGGAAATAATAAATTGAAAATAATGCATCATAATTAATTCAAGGAAAGAATTAAATTACAAGTAAATAAACCAACCTTGAACCAAAGGTGAGAAGACTCCAAGCCAAATCTCCAATAAAGAACTAGAATTGCTAAGCGTTTACAAGAGAGTAAAAACTAGAACTAGAAGGAAAAGCTAAAGCTAAAATGCCAAAATGGAACTTGATATCTTTGTCCTGTAGTGCATGGTCTTTTACAGTGCAAATGAGGGAATTTTTGTGGCAGGAAGTGATGAGTGAGTGGCGCTAAATGAGGAGCGAATGGCCATCAACTTGCGCCAAAAATAGGTGGAATGGACCACTTTACATGCGCCAAAATTAGTTGCTGAATTTGCCACCTTTGCAACTCCCACATGCATGCAAGATTAAATCCACTCTTCCTGCTCCCTTTCCCTCACGTCATGCAGCGATGAACAAGTGGTCTAGTGGACCAATTATTCTTCCTAGATAAGTGCATGCATGCTTCCAAAATTAGTGGAAAGTGGTACACTTGTGTAACCACCCAAACCTTCCTCAAAAGTGCCATGAGACCACCAGAATTACATGGAATAATTCTAAGGTGATTTCTGGAAATTTTGGGCAAAAATTTTGAGGAATAATCTGGGCTTGCCACGTGGCCATGGGCTACCCATGCTGGAACGGGCTGCATGGGCCGCTTGTGCCAGAATTGTGCAACTAACCCAAAATTTGTCTTTTAATCCTCATTTCTGCACAATAGCACTAAGACACTAGGACAAAAGGAATTATTAAAATAAAATAAATAAAATGCTAGAAAATAAATAATTTAATAATATTTGCAAGTCAAAAAGCTTAAAAATGGGCCGTAAATGAGTATAAAATGTACACTCATCACAACCCCAAACTTAAAGTTTTGCTTGTCCGCAAGCAATTGTCGTGAAAACCGGGATGAAAAACTCCTACCCATTAGGACCAATAGAACTCAATTGATCAAAGTCACAAAAGAAAGTCCCCGAATGCCACAAAAGAAACCATGGTATTCAACCTGCAAAAATTCTGAGAAAAAGAACCAACATAGTCCGAGCGTGTACTTTGTTAGGTAGTTGATTTTATTGGTCAAATTTACATCTTTCCTCTTCACTTGCTAAAAATGGTAAATTTGGCATTTAAGGATAACAAAAAAAATGGAGTAAATGGAAAAACAAAGATGTAATTGCATGAAAAGAAACTTACCAAAGTTCCAGCCAATTGATGCGTTTTCGGTTGGCTTTAAGAATTGGCTTGGCCAATGGAGAGATATTTGGCCACTTCTCTCTCTCTCTCTCTCTCTCTCTCTCTCTCTTTTCTTCTCTTTTTTTTTCATCATTTCTTTTTATTGAGAGAGAGCAATGCAATGGGCACTTTCTGGAATCTACATGGGCTACTTGTGTTGTGCATTTGTGAACCAAAATTTCTCTTGATGTTTGGCTGGGAATGTGCATGTATGAATAAAAGAAAAATTCAAAGATAGCCATAAGCTCAAAGGGGGATAGGATGGTGAATGTGGGTACAAAAACAAATAATGGCTATCCAATAGGCTCAACATGGTGTGCAAGGGAGTATGAATATTTACATGGGTAGGCAATATGGAAAAGTGGGTTATGCAAAGAATGCTTTTATCATATCCTTGTGAATTATCCTTGTGAAACTTTTGCCTCAATTGGATCATGAAACTGTTCTAAGACGTGAAAGTAATGCCAAATATGAAAAATAAAAAGTACAACCAAAATGAAGAGATTAGAGGAAATTTAAGCAAATTCGATCTTTTACCCAACAAATGTTACTCAACCCATTCAGGAATTCACCTCAAGACTTTTGCAGGTTGAAACACAGTGAATCACTTGAGACAATATCGAAGAAATCTCTTATTCTTTTGTCAAATCGAGTCTAATTAGGCCCAATGTGTAATCTATGACTTGCAAAAAATTTATTCATGCAAAGAAAACAAAAATAAATTTTTAAAAGTTTATTCATGCATGCTGAAAAGATAAAAATTGAAAAACAAATAATCTATTTGCACCCCAAACTTGAAATGTGTACTGTCCTCACTGCACCAGAATATAAAAAGGAAAACAAACCCCAAACTTAAGTTGAGACGAGGGTGCCTCAAAACTCAACAGAGGAAAGATAGAACCTGATTTCTCCTTCTTGGGTTTGTCATCTTATTGATGCAAAATTGTGGGTTGGCTCCCACACAGCGCTTCTTTAACGTCTTATAGCTGGACTCGATGCTCCTCATTGGTTGGCTGAGTTGGGGAACTGTTGCACTACCTCTTGTCCAGTAGGCTCTCTAGGATCGTAAAGATTGAGTATCAAGACTTGGTTTCCAATTCTAAGATCTTGTTTTTGGATGATCTTCTCATGCCAACATTTGGTTCTTTCTTCGTCTGGTAACAAGACTCCAATGGTTGCCGATTCTGGAAGAGTAGAGTTTGTTCCTAGTGATGAACAATGGAGTTTAAGAGGTAAAGATTTGATCTTAACCTTCGGAGCATTTTCTTTTGTCGAGTCTTTTAGCGTCTCTTCTAACTGCTCAAGTCTTGTGTCTTCTTCTTTAGATGCCACAGAGAAGACTTCAATTTGGCATGCATAGCCTGCTATTTCAGTATCAGGATCCTTAACGCTTTTTGTGTGGGTGAGGCATGCCAACAATGGATCTGCTCAGTGTGCCCGTGTTGCAATTTCTTCAACTGCTTCTTCAACAAAGTCAATCCGGAAGCACGAGTCATCTGGTAGTCCTTTACGGATCACTTCATCAACATTAAAGCAAATTTTCTCAGACCCAACTTGCAATGTTAGCTTCCCACCCTTGACATTGATGATAGCTCCAACAGTTGCCAAAAATGGCCGTCCTAGGATGATGGGGGTGTGGTTGTCTACTTCCATGTCTAATACCGCAAAGTCAACCGGGACAAAAAAAATTCCCAATCTTGATGGGAACATCTTCTAGAATGCCCACTGGATACTTAACTAAACGATCAGCCAGATGTAATGACATGGCAGTTGGTTTCATATCCCCCATGTTTGCTTGGTGATGGACAAAGCGATTACGCTGACACTTGCACCAAGATCACAAAGTGCTCTCTTGATGCCTGCTTTCCCTATGTCACAGAGGATGGAGAAACTTCCTGGATCTTTTAGTTTATTCGGAAGCTTATTCTGGATGATAGCACTACATTCCTCCGTCAGGGCCACCGTCCCATAATCAGTTATTTTATTCTCATTGGACAGGATGTCCTTTAAGAATTTGGCATAGGTAGGCATCTGGGACACAGCCTCGATGAAAGGGATGTTGATGTAGAACTTCTTCATACTGTCCAAGAAGCGTCCAAACTTCTTGTCGTGAACCAGTGGGTTAAGCCTCTGAGGGAAGGGTATAGGCAGAACATAGGCCTTTACTTTATCTTTTTTCGTCTTCCCCTTGTCGGTTGACATAGCCTGCTCATGCTCCGCAGACTTGTCTTCTTGCATAGCCTGGCCGTGCCCTGCTTCCTCTATCGGGGCTGGAGGTGGTAGTCGCTCTTCATACTGAGTTCCACTCCTAAAAGTGATTGCATTACACTGAGCGTTGGAGTAACCTCCAGTTTGCCCGGTAGTCGGCCAAAATTGCTCTGACTAAGGCCAACTTGAGAGATCTGACATTCAAGATTGTTGATTTTGTCAGAAAGCCCTTTAAAAACTTGACGCTGTTTGTCCATGAATTTCCGTTATTGCTCCATGAAAGTTACCATGAATGAGTGGATGTCATCTTTAGGAGCCTGTTGGTACGCCTGTTTATATGCCTATGGAGGTTGTTTTGTAGGAAATCCAGGGGGAGCTCTTCCGGTTGGAATTTGATTGGGCTGCTGAGGCTTCCAAGAAAAGTTAGGGTGGTCCCTCCAACCTGGGTTAAAGGTGTTTGAATAAGGGTCCCTCTAGACCCTCTGATTTGTGTAACTAACTTGCTCGTGGTATTGTTCCTCATAGCCTCCCTCAGCTGGATACTCCGAATAACCCCCTTCACTTCTAGCACAGGAATGGGAATGTCCCTTCCCATTCATTTTCATGAGAGCATCCATCTTGGCGTTCAATAAGTTGATCGCGTCAAGTTCAAGAACCCCAGCGGGTTTTCTGCCAGGTACCTCGGCTGGCCATTCAGATTTGTTGCTGGCAATGTGCTCAAACAGATCGTACACATCCTCAGCATCCTTGGCTAAAGCAACGCCTCCAACTGCAGCATCAACGTGTGCACGAAGGGACTCACACTGGCCCGTATAATTTTCCACGACCAGCCAATCAGGAAGGCCATGCTGTGGGCATTTTCTTAATGCATCCTTGAATCTTTCCCACGCATCGTAGAAAGACTCATCAGCTTTTTGTTTAAAGCCCATGATGTTGTTTTTGAGTGTCATGGCCTTGCTGGGTGGGAAAAACTTCTTCAGAAAAGCCTGTGATAGGGTAGCCATGTATCAAATGTCCCAAGAAGTTGTGCGGTCAACCACGCCTTTGCTTTGTCCTTGAGTGAGAAGGAAAAAGGCATAGTTTGATAGCATCCTCAGAGGCTTCATTCACTTTGATGGTATCACAGATTTCCAAAAAATCATGCAGATGCTGATTGGGATCTTTGATAGAGGAGCCTCCCAAAGGATTTTGCTGGACCATTTTGATAAGGGCCGGCTTCAGCTCAAAGTTATTTGCTTGCACAGTTGGGCGAACCACACTGGACTGTGCAAGGGTTGCTTCGAGGATAGAGAAATCTCGGACTAATCTATGCTTTGATGATGCGTCTTACGTGTGTTAGTAATATGCCCAAAAGCCAATCATGGATGATTATTTGTAGTCGTGTATATGCATTAAGGTTATTCCAATAAGTATCGTTTATGAGATAAACGCTTGCACATACTTATAACCCTAGTATATATATATTTGATATGTATATTCTTAAATGTCCCTAGTCGGTTATTATTACGGATGGGTTGTAATAATAAG
>JAKUCV010006890.1:0-14190 GCA_028386065.3 Turnera subulata | reverse complement strand
TTATGTGGGTCGGTCCAGTCCACAAGTTCTCTAACTTGTACCCGTATGTTGAATTCATATCACATATAAACTCTCAACATACGCTAGTCTTAATTTATTATTACAACCCATCCATAATAATAATCGACTAGGGACAATTTAAGAATATGAAATATTCTAGGGTTATAAGTATGTGCAAGCGTTTATCTCATAAACGATACTTATTGTAATAACCTTAATGTTTATACACGACTATATACGATCATCCATTGATTGGCTTTTGGGCATATTACTAACATTAAGAACTCCTATTTAGTTGAAATACCTACCAACAGTTATCTATATTATCTATTTATGAATAAAAAAATGAAAATCCTAAGAAAAAAAGAAAAGGTTGCGGCAAACCCTTTTCACCAATCTTGTACCCAAAAGAAACTTATCATTAATCATGTATCCAAACCCAACAAACCTTATCATTAACCAACAAGAAAAGAAAAGAAAATAACCGGACAAAAGAAAGAAGTAAACCCACGCAGACTCAATTCAATTAAGCCTCTACTTCGATATCCACAACTGCACAATATCCTCTGCTCCTCCTCTTGCAAAGATGACACTGAATTGTAAGGATGGTGTTGAAGAAAAAGAGAGAGACAACGACAATAATTGCCCAGTATGTATGCGATATGGATGGCTCTTGTGGCGGTGGCCTACAAGGAAGGCGGGCAGGGGGGGAGGTGGAGAGCTTGGGGAAGATGATGATAAAGGACGGCTACATGTGAGTGAGGGTAGCTGTTTCCTGAATTTTTAAATTTTCTCATGAAGACACGGCGTCGTTCCAAGGCAAGAAGGAGATAAAAAAACAAATCTAACTGGTTGCTGACCGTGGAAACCGGGTGCGGTTTGCACAGTTGTGCAGAAACCGTGAAAATCGCCCGGTTCCCAGTGGTTATTTACACATTTGATTTTTATGCTACAAACGGACCGGTGCCTTGCCGATTGGCCGGTTAACCAGGTCCAACCGGCCGGTCCGGTCCGGTTTTAATAACCTTGGATTAAGGTTGAACCTGCAAAAACCTAAGGATAATGAGTATTTAAAATCCGAAAGAAAGCTCCTTTAGGTAGTGGAGGTGCCTGGTGAGGGGGAACCACTCTAAAATCGCTTCTGTTCACTTCTCTACCCTACCTTACTTCTGTTCTTAGTTCGAATCTCACTACTGCAGTCCAGCGCGTGGTTTCACAGAAACCATATCATTCCTGAATCTAAAAAAGTTTAAGCCTAATTCACCCCTGTGACAACCCGGGGTCTATGAGGCCGGGAAGTGTATGCCGGTGCCGGAATGAGCATGGATAATGAGCGGCTTCCAGCAGGCTTTCGACGGAGGGGAACATGAATGAACCGAATCCACACCGGAATAGGAGAGATCCTGAGACTGTGTAGGGATGGGGCTGCACAGTTGGAGCGATTTCATAATTATACGGATGTGGGACTGTATAATTAAAAATAGCTCAAATGAAGTGAGTTCGAGGTTGTATAGGTATGGGACTGTACAATTGAGAATTGCTTAAACGGTTTGATGGGTACTAACTATATCAACAAGGTGCACCTACCTTTTCAGTGCTCATTCTTGAAAAACTCCAAAGTTAAACGTGCTTGACTTGGAGCAATTCTAGGATGGGTGACCTCCTGGGATGTTTTCCCTAGAAACATGCGAGTGAGGACAAAGCATGTTGGAAAGGTCTCGTGTTGGTCTGTAGTGACAGTCGACAAGCAGAGACGTTACAGTTGGTAGCGGAGCTCCAGGACTCTTTTAGTACGATGCAGGGTTCGAGGACGAACCTAGCGAAAGCTGGTGGGCCTGTGACAACCCGGAGTCTATGAGGCCGGGAAGTGTATGCCGGTGCCAGAATGAGCATGGATAAGGAGCGGCTTCAAGCAGGCTTTAGACGGAGGGGCACATGAATGAACTGAATCCACACCGGAGTAGGAGAGATCCTGAGACTGTGTAGGGATGGGGCTGCACAGTTGGAGTGATTTTGTAATTATACGGGTGTGGGACTGTATAATTAAGAATAGCTCAAATGAAGTGATTTCGTGGTTGTATAGATATGGGACTGTACAATTGAGAATTGCTAAAATGGTTTGATGGGTTACTAACTATATCAACAAGGTGCACCTACCTTTTCGGTGCTCATTCTATAAAAACTCCAAAGTTAAACGTGCTTGACTTGGAGCAATTCTAGGATGGGTGACCTCCAGGGAAGTTTTCCCTGGAAACATGCGAGTGAGGACAAAGCATGTTGGAAAGGTCTCGTGTTGGTCTGTAGTGACAGTCGAAAAGCCGAGACGTTACAGTAGCTGAAACGCCCGTATCCAAAATTAACAATAAAAATAGTAAAATAATAAGAATTGACCAAAATGCCCATAAATCCCGGGATACGTAAACCATTGCCCAAAACATTATCCATAAACCTTATTAAACTGAGATGTCATAAAGAACTAGAGTAAACCGGCTTATCAAGCCATAAATCAACCCGGCAAACAGCCAAAACAACATCAAGTACCAAACCCCGGCAACCCGCCGACAATGTAATAAAAAACAAGAATGACATCTCAACAGATTTCAATGCAGCGGAAAATAAAGATAAAATAGAAACAAGAGAAGAAAATGATATGCATGTCGGTTCTATGGATCCAACCGGGAGAAGAAGCACAACTACCTGCTGGGATATCCACGTCCGTACTCCGGAAAGGAAGAGAGAGACAGCACGCTAACTAAGAGTCTGGAAAACAACGGTGGCGATAATGTGTGTCGCCTACTCAGTGAGCAGTATAAATCTAGTTATGTAGGTGTGCAAAGCAAGCTCGAAAGGAGTGTAGAGAAACAAGCACAAGTAAGCAAACAAACAATAACCAGTACCAACATGCCAACAACATATAAGTAGACAGTATGTTTTACATCTGTTTGTGTGTTAATTATACTATTATATTTATTATTCAGGGGCCCTTACTGTGTGCGTCGAACTCGGTCCCGTCTCATGAGACAACCAGGGCATAAGCCCAATATAACCAGGCATATAGCCCAAATATAATCACAGAGAGAAAGAGACAGAGAGAAATAGGGAGGTAGAAAGGGGGAGGTAGAAGAAGGAAGGTAGAACCGGTCATCACAGACCCATATGCTAAACCGCATATACCATGCTATCCCGCATGCAATCCCGAGGGGTATCACTTCCCGCTCAAACCAACCGGTCATCAGTCCACAGTAGTATATCTTTTATTGTATATTATTCTTATTCATACTTAAGAGTTCATGTGTACCAAAAAGTTATGATTTATCAGGGTTGTGTGAATTATTCATCAAATCAACATCCGGGTTTCCAACCCACATCACATCACACAGATCACCCGAAATCATATCACAAGTTGTATCTCATAACAGTTAAACAAGTCATGCTCGTCCAACAAAAAATAATACACAGGCACACAATAGAGATCATGGCATGTTAGCAAACAAGGCATGTAACTCAGACAAACCAAACTAACAAGCACATGCAAACGAACATAAAAAGACTTATATAGTCACCTCAATGACGATTATCCTGTGGAGCTTTTCCCAAGACAAATCCTCCAGCTCCCGAGGTATTACCCGTGCCTGAATACCGGCACACAATAATTACAAAACAATTATAACAAACCGTGCATACATGATACTTATATGCTCAACTGAGTAAAACCTGTCTCAAACTACCTAGTTATGTAATTTCAGAGTCTAAGCCCAAAAGGGTATATCTCCTCACCAAAAACTCCAAAAAAGATTGGAACCTAAGGTTTACCGGGCTTAAGCCCATCTACAAAACCCGAGCCTAAAGCACATTCCTTATGTTCATAACGAATTCCCGGGCCTAAGGCCCACTTTCTTAAGTCCAGATTAACCAATTATGAAGTTGGGCCTTAAGCCTATATCTTAAAGTCCATAAATCCACTTAAGTCTTATAGGGTTAGATTGTTGGGCCTGGGCCCAGTTTCCCTAAATACCGTTCTAAGGTTATTCCCGAGCCCAAGTCTATTCTGGCATAAGGTTCTACCCGTGTCGGTAAATTCCAGCCACATACACTCACATCCCCGCACACGGTATTCCACTAACTCTCTTTGAATTTAATTGTACATATGCCGATAACATTAATTTATGTACAAACAAAACCGAGTCTTAACCCGTGAATAAATACCGTTAATAATCCGCGAAGATTTCTATTTGCCGGAAAGTACCCGAGCCTCGCCAGAATATTCCCGAGCTTCGCCAGATGGTTCTCGAGCCTTGGCGGAATCCTGTAACCTTGCCGGAAAATCAACAACAAAGCCCAACAACAACCCCAACGAATCTGCCACCACCTAAAACAAATTCAACAACACAAAACCAGCAACCAAACTACACGAGAAAACTAAAACGAAAAATAGAGAAGCTGGAATTTCTTACTGGAAAGACACTGTCCAAGCCGTTCAGATCTGCTGAACAGCACCACATCGTGCCTGTCCAGAGACCCGACTCCCTGCTCAGAACAACACCTGCACCCACAATCCCAGCCGAACCACCACAGACTCGACCACCAAACACCAACAAAACACACACACGCTCCGCCAATCCAACCCTACGCACCACCATCCGAGAACCACCATGCGACAGAAACCATCGCCAGCCACCATCAACACAAACCGAACCCACCACACACAAACAATAGCCACGACCGCCACCAAAACAAACCCAAATCGGGTTAGCATAACAACCCCAAGACGAGAAAGAAAAAGAAGAGAAGAACCTAAAAACGATGAGACTTACCAGCAAGCGACGACAGAAAGCACCTTAGCCCGTTCTTGGCTTCCTGTCATTCGTCCTCGACTGGCGTGACCTACCTCTGTGCAACAGCGGCGGCACGGCGACGGTTAGAAGGTAGTGGCGGCGAGTTTGTGTGAGGGAGAGGAGAGGGGAAATGAATGAAGATCGTGGGAGAGAGAGGGAGAGAGTGAGAGAGAGAGAGAGAGTGCGGCGGAAGGGAAGAGAGAAGAAAAGAGAAAAGAAGAAAAGAAGAAGAGAAGGAAAAGAAAGAAAGGCTTAGGGTTTTGACCCCCCCGAGCCAAAACAACGTCGTTTGGCTTGGGGGCGGTCAACCCACCCTTCCTGGTCAACTTTCCTTTTTTTTTTCCTCTTTAATCAAAACGACGTAGTTTTGATTCGAACTACGGTAAACCCCGTTTCACCCCGAAACAGGTTCTCAAACCCGACGATTCTCGAACACCCTTTAACACCCACTTAAAATTAACATTTCCAAGGAAATAATTTATTTCCATGACCAAAAATTCGGAAATTCCTTAAAATTGGAATAAAAATTTCGAAAATTCCATAAATTAAATTATGAAAATCCGGGGCGTTACAGTTCCACCCCTCTTATTAAAATTTTGTCCTCGAAATTTACAAGAGAAGAAAGTCAGAACAGATGTGGATACTGCTCTCTCATATGGGACTCAACCTCCCAAGTAGCCTAATTCGAGGAATGACGGCTCCACCTAACCCGAACCATAGGAATGGTACGACCCCTCAACTGCCGCACCTTCTGAGCCAAAATCTCTACCGGCTCATATACATAGGTCAAATCCTCAGTAACCTCCACCTCTGTCAGGGACACAACATGACTAGGATCAGACCGATATCGCCTCAACATCGAAACATGGAATACATCATGTATGCGCGACAGCTCCTCCGGTAAAGCCAATCTGTAGGCCAGCGGACTAATCCGCTCCATGATCTTATATGGACCAATATAATGAGGGCTCAACTTGCCCTTCCTCCTAAACCGGATAACACCTCTCCAGGGAGCAACACGGAGGAAAAATCTAACACCTACACTGTACTCCATCTCCCGACGATGCTTATCAGCAAAACTCTTTTATCGGTCATGAGCAGCTCTCTTGCACTGCTTAACCACCTCGATCTGATAAACAGTCTCCTGGACTAGGTCCGGACCAACCACCTGCCTCAGTCCCTCCTCGTCCCAACAGATCGGACTACGACACTTCTCCCATACAAAGCCTCATAAGGCGCCATACCGATACTGGGGTGATACCCGTTGTTATAAGCAAACTCAACTAACGGTAATGTCTCATCCCAAGAACCACTGAAGTTGAGCACACAAGCTCTAAGCATATCCTTCAGTGTCTGTATAGTCCTCTCCGACTGCCCATCGGTCCGCGGATGGAATGCAGTACTGAAATTCAGCTTAGTACCCAAAGCTGACTGTAAGCTCTTCCAAAAGTGGGAAGTAAACCTCGGATCCCTGTCCGATACAATGGATAGTGGAACTCCTTGTAGATGGACAATACCCGAAACATACAACCTCGCCAGCTTATCCATTGTATCCGTCTGCTGAATCGGTAAGAAATGAGCTGACTTGGTCAACTTGTCAACAATGACCCAGATGGCATCATGTCGACCCCGGGTCCTCGGTAACCCGATCACAAAGTCCATAGTGATATGCTCCCACTTCCACTGCGGAATAGTCAAAGATCTCAACTTGCCGGCAGGAGCCTGATGCTCGGCTTTCACCTGCTGACAAGTTATACAACGAGCCACAAACTCCGCAACATCCTTCTTCATCCCGGGCCACCAATAATGACTCTTCAAGTTCTGGTACAATTTAGTGCTACCCGGATGCATAGCATACGGCGCATTGTGTGCTTCATCCATGATCCATCTTCTCATATCATCGACATCCGGAACACACAACCGATCATCAGAGCACCATCCTCCTGAACATAGAAACTAGAACTCTCTCCACCGAGATCCTTATCCTGCAACTCTGCTAAATGAGGATCACCAAACTGCAACTCCATGATCTTGTCCCGCAAGGTTGGCCGGATGCTCAAACTAGCAAGCAACGCCCTGGTGGCATCCACCTCCAGCTGTGTATCCAAATACCTCAGCTCCACCAAGGAAGGTAAAGCATAGAAAACTGGGTCCTCATCCGTAGAAGCCACTCTCTTCCGGCTCAATGCATCTACAACAACATTGGCCTTGCCCGGATGGTACTCGATAGTACAATCATAATCCTTCAAAAGCTCAATCCAGCATCTCTGCCTCATATTAAGCTCCCTTTGGATCATGATGTACTTCAGACTCTTGTAATCCGTGAAAATCTGACACTTCTCACCGTACAGATGGTGTCTCCAGATTTTCAATGCAAAGACCACAGCAGCTAACTCCAGATCATGGGTCAGATAGTTTTTCTCATGAGTTCTTAACTGCCTGGAAGCATAAGCAATCACCCGACCCTCTTGCATCAAAAAAAATCCCAAGCCCAAACCAGAAGCATCACTAAACACTGTGTACTCTACCCCGGGTCTCGGGACTGTCAAAATCGGAGCAGAAGTCAACCGACTCTTCAACTCTTCGAAACTCTTCTGACAACGGTCATCCAAAACAAAGAAACAATCTTTCCTCAACAGCTTTGTCATGGGACCCGCTATCAAGGAAAAACCCTCAATGAACCTCCGGTAATAACCAGCAAGCCCAAGAAAACTTCGTATCTAAGATACATTCTTCGGTAGCTCCCAATCCATGACTGCCTTAATCTTGGCCGGGTCCACCTTAATGCTCTCACCGGAAACGACATGCCAAAGAAACGCAACCTCATCTAACCAGAACTCGCACTTGCTGAGCTTGGCATAGAGCTGTTCTTCTCTCAACCTCTGCTAAACCTGTCTCAAATGGTCCTCATGTTCGGCCTTACTACTCGAGTAGACCAGAATATCATCAATGAACACTACCACAAACCGGTCCAGAAATTCATGGAAGACCTGTTGCATCATACACAAGAACACTACCGGTGCATTCGTCAGCCCAAACGGAACAACCACAAACTCATAATGACCATACTGAGTGCGGAATGCAGCCTTCGATATGTCTTGCTCTATAATCCGAACCTGATGGTTACCAGATCGCAAGTCATTCTTCGAGAATACAGAAGCACCCTACAACTGATCGAACAAGTCATCGTTCCTAAGCAAAGGATACTTGTTCTTCACAGTCACTTTGTTCAACTATCTATAGTCCGCACATATACGCATACTGCCATCCTTCTTCTTCACGAACAAGACCGGGGCACCCCAAGGTGAGATGCTTGGTCTAATGAAACCCTTGTCCAACAACTTCTCTAGTTGTTTCTTCAACTCCTGAAGTTCTGTCGGAGCCATTCTGTACGGCGGTATAGAAATAGGCGCAACTCCCGGTACCAAGTCAACTGTATACTCCACCTCCCGCTCCGGAAGTAACCCAGGTAGATCATCAGGAAAATACATCAGAAAACTCCCGAACAATCGGAATATCCTCCACTCTAGGTACTGGCACTGAAGAATCGACCACATGAGCTAATAAAGCATCACAACCCTCTCGGATCATTCGGAAAGCTGGGATGGCCGAGATACAACACGTCGATAGGGCTCTTCATTCTCCAACGAACACCAATCTTCGCCCAACAGAGAAGATAAAGAAACTTCCCTGGCCCGACAATCAACTACTGCCTAATGTCTGGACAACCAATCCATGCCTAAAATAACATCAAACTCTCCCAAGTCCATGACAGCAAGATCAAAAGGGAAACTCTCACTGTCATACTATCGATACATCTCTACAAACTCGATCACAACGACTATATCACCTGTGGGTAAACGGACTCTCAGGGGTCTACTAAGGTTATCATCCTCTATGTTATGTGTGGTCATGAATGCACTTGATACAAAAGAGTGTGTTGAGCCTGGATCAACTAAAGCATGTGCATACTGACTGAAAACCATAGATGTACCTGCTATAACCTTTGGGGAATCAGCAGCCTCCTCCCGGGTGATGGCATAAACCCTAGGAGCTGCAGCAGACTGAGTCGCACCCCCGCGGTTCGAAGCTCCAGAACCCCCACGACCTCGACCCTGCTGTCCGCCACCCCTGTTCGGTCCA
This sequence comes from Turnera subulata, assembly GCA_028386065.3. NCBI lineage: Eukaryota > Viridiplantae > Streptophyta > Magnoliopsida > Malpighiales > Passifloraceae > Turnera > Turnera subulata. Next base: position 5,212 of record JAKUCV010006890.1, on the reverse strand, counting down.
GAAGAAGCAGCACCACTAGCTACAAAACTCTACACTATATATTGGGAACCACTATCTCTAATCCACTTGTAACATGTTGACTTTTAATGTCCCGGCTTATTGCAATACCAGCATGTACCCAAAAATCGTGCAGAGGAACCCCGTCCCTAAGATCCAGACTGATAGGACCATCCTCCCGAAGATCTGCCAGGTCCACCTTGATAGCTCTACCCTCGGGACTTCTTCGAACCTTGGTAAGAAGAACCCTGTCCACTAGAATAGTCTGCATCCCTGGTATCAAAGTACTGTCTCTTTTGTCCAGAAGCAGATGATTGCTTCCACTGCTCGGCTGTCCGAGCCTCCTTCCCGATCAACTGAACTCTCTCTGCATCAAAAGCAGCCTCATAAACAGCCTCTCAAGTCTTGTGCCTTCCACCAGCCACCGCTATCGCCAGATCAGTACGTAGGGCACTAACAAACTGCCTACACTTAGCCACCTCATCGGGAACAAACTCCTTGGCATAGGAGAGAAGGATGTTGAACCGGATCCTGAATGCCGATACCGACTCATCTGGCCCCTACTTCACCTCCAGAAACTGCTTTTTCTGCCCCTCTAGAAAACCAACAGTGAGAAACTCCTTGTAGAATTTCTCCTTGAAATCCTCCCAGGGCATCTCCATCGGCCTCGGTTGTTAGAACCTATGTCTTTATGGTTCATTCATTACAGGTTTTTATAAATGACAAACCAAGATCATAACAATGATGAAGTAAAAAGAAATCAAGCAAACAAGTACTCAACCAAAGTGATCAAGAATTCAAGTGAAGATATGATCAAGAAGCAAAGGATCAAAGTGAATGATCACAAGAGTTGAAGAGCCAAAGAAAGAAGAGTTAGATCCATAAATTGTACAAGGTATAACACTCAACTCTTCTAGGACATTGGCTCAAAATAAGATGAATTTTGCTCATGCATAACATAACATTCTTCCAAGCATAAAAATGTTTTTCGAGCCATGAACATCGATGTTGTGGATTTAAACATCGATGTTCCTGCCTTTGCACAATTCTTCAAAACAGGCAGAAGGCAAATAACATCGATGTTGGCATCCCAAACATCGATGTTCTAGTGACCGTTGCTTTTGAAACTAGTCACAACATCGATGTTCCCATTTGTAACATCGATGTTCCATAATGGTCAGTTTTCAATTTGATTTTGCCGAGCCAAAATAACATCGATGTTAGGATTTAAACATCAATGTTCCTACCTTTGAACAATTTTTCAAAAACGGCAGTAGGCAAATAACATCGATGTTGGCATCCCAAACATCGATGTTCTTGGTTTCAACCATTTTTCCAAATGTTGGCAGAAGGCAAATAACATCGATTTTCTCATGACCGTTGCATTTGAAAACACTTTTGCATAAGCACAACATCGATGTTCTATTCCATAACATCGATGTTCTTCAAATGCTCAGTTTCAATCATTTTTCACAGAAGCAAAATAACATCGATGTTGGAATGAAAACATCGATGTTCTACACCGATAAGTTTTCATCTCATTTTCACAGAATCAAAATAACATCGATGTTGGGATGTAGAACATCGATGTTCTAGTTACCGTTAGCCCAAAATTCAAATTTAATGGGCAAAACATCGATGTTCTACCTCTAAACATCGATGTTGTAGCCGTTGAGCAGACAACTTTTCAGCACCCACTATGCTTTGTTTAAAGGTGTTTTCTTGGGTGCATTTCAAACGGCTCCATGACTTTTCAGAGCTATAAATTGAGCATTTTTAGCTATGTTTCAAGAGGAATCAACTCTCTACTTACATGCATTCAATTCATACATTCATCAAATCTTAATTGAGCCAATATCCTATTGAGGATTTGAGAGTTGCCCTTTTAGAGCTTAAATTCTGTAACTCATATCTACTCTTTGAGAGATTCTCTTGTTTGAGTGATTGTGTACTTACACACCTTAAGGGAGGTTAGTTCCCTTGGTTAGATTCACAAGAAAGAGGTGTATATCTTCTTGTGTGAAAAGTCTTGAAGTGAGGTATCTTCAAGCAAGAGAGCTGAAGTTCATGTGACTTGAACTTTCAGGTTTAGGATTCTTGTGACTAGAATTCTTAGGTTGTAACGGTTTATTAAGCACCCGTAAGCTTAACGTAGATAGTGAAATCTTCAAGTGAGACTTGAAGGACTGGATTAGCCACAAGTTAGTTGTGTGTGAACCAGTATAAAAATCCTTGTGTCCTTCAATCTTTCAATTCCGCATTTGATTCCTGCCTATTTGGTTTTAATTCGATTATCGCTATTCACCCCCCTCTAGCGAAGGGCTATTGTTCTAACAATTGGTAGCGGAGCCTAACTCTCTGAAAGAGTTAACCGTTTGAGAGAAATTTTCTATGGCTTCTTCAAGTAATCATGCAGGAATCTTCGAAGGACATTCAACCGTTCGTCCACCGTACTTTGATGGCACCAATTACAGCTACTGGAAGGAGAGGATGAGAATTTTCCTCCAATCCAATGACTATGCTCTTTGGCGAATCATGAAGATTGGAGAGCAAATTCCGATGAAGAAAGTTGGTGAAGTCCAAGTGCCAAAGACGGAGGAGGAGTACAACGCTGCAGACATCATATTGGTTGAAAATAATGCCAAATCAATCAATATACTCTATTGTGCAGTCAACCCCGACGATTATCGAAAAGTCTCCTGTTGCACAACCGCAAAAGAAATGTGGGATAAGCTGGAGGTTACTTACGAAGGAACCGATCAAGTTCGGGAGGCTAAAATTGACTCCCTCACCTCTGATTATGAACTCTTTCGTATGAAGGAGAATGAGGGAATTGAGGAGAAGTTCGACCGCTTCTCCAAAATCATAAATGAGCTTCATGCTCTCAAGAAGGTTTATTCCGACAAGGACTTGGTCAGAAAAGTTCTTCGAAGTCTCACTCCCGAATGGCGATCAAAGGCGGATGCCATCTACGAAATCATCGGCATCAACAACACAACGATTGATGGACTAAGAGGTAATCTTATAACCTATGAAACCACTATTCTTAAACCCTCTTTGCCTTCTTTGTAGGAACCAAAGAAGAAGAACATAGCTTTCAAAGCTTCCACCCACAAGACGCAAGAGCTCACTGAATCGGACTCTAGCGACGATGATCAAGAATTCGAGTTTGTCATCGGAAAATTCCGCAAATTCATGAAGAAAGAACTTGGGAAAGGAAAGAAGACATCCAGTTCACCCAAGTGTTATGAATGCGGAGAGGTTGGGCATATCAAGCCGAAGTGCCCAAAGGAAAAGGAAAGGAAGGAGAAGAAGCCCTACAAGAAGCAAAGGGCATACATCTCTTGGGGAGGAGATTCCGGTGATGAATCAAGTGATAGTGATGAAGAGGAGATCGCAAACCACTGTCTCATAGCAAAGGAAGAAGCAGCAGAAGAGGTAAGTGATTCTGAACCTTCTAATCATGATGAATTGCAAGAAGCTTTTAATGAATTGTATGTTGAATATATTAAAGTCTCTAAAATTCACTTAAAGCATAAGAAACAAATTGCTTCATTAGAAAAGAACATAGAAGAGCTTACTTGTGAAAATAAGAAATTAAAGGAAGAAAATAAGATTCTAGACACATCTAAGGAATGCACATCATGTGGCTCTTTAAAAGAACAAAATGAAAAATTAGTATCTGAAAATAGGAAGCTGAAGGATGAAAATAAGATGCTAGAAAAGAAAAGTTTAGAGGAATGCTCATCGTGTGTACCTTTGAGGAAACAAGCTGAAGAACTTGAAACAACCTTGAAAAAGTTCAATACTCCTCATAAAAATCTACTAGGAAACAACTCTATGCTAGGTAACTTGCAATCTACTAGGCATGGAATAGGCTTTAGGAATGAACCTAAAAGTCATAAGGTTAATTCAAAGAAACCTAAGGCACAACCTAAGGTAAACAAAGTGAGTAATGTGCGTAAGTATAGGCAACATAGTAACTACTATCAACCTAGAAGGATGCATAACCCAAATGTCATTTGTCACTATTGCAATAGAATAGGACACATTGTTACTGTTTGCTTTACTAGGCATAGGCATTGGGCTCAAGAAGAAGCTCATTACCATTATGTCTCTAACTCTCAAGGACCCAAAAAGATTTGGGTACCGAAATCCTTTTGATTTGTTTTGCAGGTATGCTTGAAGGCATCAAGTGTACTTTGGTACCTTGATAGCGGATGCTCCAAGCAAATGACCAAAGAAGCATCCAAGTTTTTGAATGTGGCCACACTCGTTCGATTTCGGCAGAAATGCAAGGATCAGAAGATGATAGCATCAATGTTCAGTACCCCTCACCAAGATCAAGAGAAATGGGGAATAAGGCTTGCTGAAGAAGTAACATAATGGGGAAGAAACTACTGATGAAAATGATGATAATGATGGGAACTAGGAACCATCTTTCTAAACCCTTATCCTCGTTATTCTTTATGCTTTATTTTCCATAAAATACCTTGTCATATGCATGGACGTAGGGGGAATCATAAGTCACACTTTAAGGGAGAAGAATAAATATATGCATCATCATTTCTTTTTGCTAATGCCAAAAGGGGGAAGATAGGAAGAAGTATATGCATCAAGATAGGGGGAATCATAGTTTGAAAAACATAAGGGGAATCATCTTTATGTTATAAACATTAGCATATACTTCTAGGTGTTTGTCATTATCAAAAAGGGGAAAATTGTTAGAACCTATGTCTTCATGGTTCATTCATTACAGGTTTTGATAAATGACAAACCAAGATCATAACAATGATGAAGCAAAAAGAAATCAAGCAAACAAGTACTCAACCAAAGTGATCAATAATTCAAGTGAAGATATGATCAAGAAGCAAAGGATCAAAGTGAATGATCACAAGAGTTGAAGAGCCAAAGAAAGAAGAGTTAGATCCATAAATTGTACAAGGTATAACACTCAACTCTTCTAGGACATTGGCTCAAAATAAGATGAATTTTGCTCATGCATAACATAACATACTTCCAAGCATAAAAATGTTTTTCGAGCCATGAACATCGATGTTGTGGATTTAAACATCGATGTTCCTGCCTTTGCACAATTCTTCAAAACAGGCAGAAGGCAAATAACATCGATGTTGGCATCCCAAACATCGATGTTCTAGTGACCGTTGCTTTTGAAACTAGTCACAACATCGATGTTCCCATTTGTAACATCGAT
>JAKUCV010006889.1:0-56337 GCA_028386065.3 Turnera subulata | reverse complement strand
AAGACTCGGATCCAATAGCATGCATTGTGTCTTGCATAAAATGTTACTGAATATCTAGAAAATGCTTCCGCTGTGCAAATGTTGATGTCCCCACAAGGTGACGTAATTGTGATTTTGATTGTCTATTTATCTTTTTATTAATATGTGTTCTTGCTTTTATGATATGTTGGCCACGTGGTGGTACTGTTTGCTGTAATTACTGTTAGTCGGGTGAATTTAGGTCAGGGTATTTCACTTATGGGCATCGATGTTTACATGTATCTTTGGTTACCAAATTTACAAACATCAATATATGATTCATCAAGAACATGCATGTAATGTATTGGAATAATATGTTGATGAAAATATTAAGTTCTTAGTTGCCTTCCATGATAAGCACTCATCATTGCTTAGATCAACACTTGGTAGGTTTTGCCAAAGCAAGGTGCCAATGTTTATCCTAGCAAGGTGCGACTGGATAATTGTAATATCTGAACTGCTTATTATGGGTTTGGACATAACTAAGTCATCTTAATAGGATTAAGGACTTAGAGGTAAGGAGTTGAGTAATGTCTATGAGATAGACAAGAACAAGTGTTGTTCGCTCAACTATCCAAGAGTTACATGAGAAGTAATTGACAAGAGTTGTCTACCTAAATAGCTATGATGTAGGCGATCAGCCAAAGCTGACTTATATTGTAGTGAAATATGGATCTTGGCCTATTTATATGATTGTCTTGATTTATATAGTAGGAGTATCATTTAATAGAATTCCTTGTTAAATGATTTTGTATGCATGACTCTTATTTGTGTGAGTAGATCATTGTTGTAGAATTTCCTTGGTACAAAACACTATCACATTATCATTGCGATCGGTCCTTGAGAAGGAAAGCTGAATGGAAATGGTTTCCTAAAGTGGCATCGTATTTTGAGGATAGTCCTCGAACAAGAAAAGGTTGTATGTCCTTGATGGGCCTGTTCCGAATGAACCGGCACCTAATGCTCCTAAGGCAGTAAGGTATGCTTATAAGAAGCATGTTGATGATGCATTGGATGCATCATGCCTTATACTTATAACTATGGAATCTGAGCTTTAGAAGCAACATGAGAAATTGGGGGCGTTTGATGTGATCGAACACCTGAGAGGTTTGAGACTTCTAAGGCATTGTTCCAATGCAGGATGGCTGAGTCATCACCTGTAAGACCTCATGTGCTCAAAATGATTGGATACATTGAGAGCCTTGAGGGTCTTGGTTTTCCTTTGCAGAAGGAGTTGGCTGTTGATCTAGTCCTGCAATCGTTGCCGGATAGTTACAGCCAATTTGTCATAAACTTCAATATGAATCATCTTGACAAATCCTTGTCTAAGTTTCTCAACATGTTAGGAACAGCTGAGCAACAGATGAAGGCAAACAAATCCAACAGCATTATGATGGTTGGAAGAGCAAGGGAAAGGGTAAGGGCAAGGTGAAGAAATTTGCCAAAAAGTTTGGTGCATCTTCTTCACAAGTGCTGAAACCCAAAGGTGGTGTTGCAAAGGAAGGTCAATGCTTCCATTGCAAGAATTCCGGTCATTGGAAACGCAACTGCCCTGTTTACCTTGAAGAGGTAAAGAAGCAAAAGGGAAGTGAGACTTCCGCTTCAGGTATTTTCGTTATAGAAGCTAATATCTCTATCTCAGCATCATGGGTATTAGATACCAGATGTGGTTCTCACATTTGTGTAAATGTGAAGGAACTGAGAAAGAGTAGGAGAATGGCAAAGGGTAAGATAGACCTGCGTGTGGGAAATGGAGCAAGAGTTGCTGCATTAGCCGTAGGAACTTATTATCTTACCTTACCGAGTGGTTTTGTTTTAGAACTAGACGATTGTTATTATGTACCGACCATAAGCAGGAATTTGATTTCTGTGTCTTGTCTTGACAAGAAAGGCTTTTCATTTGTAATAAAGAACAATTGTTGTTCTATTTATTTCAATGATGTTTGTTATGGTGGTGCGTATTTAAGCAATAGTTTGTATGTTCTTAACCTAGAAACCGCAATCTATAACGTTAATACAAAGAAGGTTAGAATGAACGATTTTAATGAAACCTATCTTTGGCATTGTCGATTGGGCCATATAAACGAGACTCGTATTTCTAAACTCCATAAAGATGAACTTTTAGACTCATTTGATTTTGAATCATTTGAGACATGTGAGTCATGTTTGTTAGGCAAGATGACGAAGGCTCCTTTTACCGGTAAAGGTGAAAGAGCTTCGGACTTGTTAGGTCTTATACATAGTGATGTATGTGGACCGATGTCGACACAAGCTAGAGGTGGATTTCAATACTTCATTACATTTACTGATGATTTCAGTAGGTATGGCTATGTGTATCTAATGAGACACAAGTCAGAATCCTTTGAAAAGTTCAAAGAATTCAAGAATGAAGTACAGAATCAACTCGGTAAAAGTATTAAAATGCTTCGATCTGATCGAGGAGGTGAATTCTTAAGCCGAGAATTTCTTGATCATCTAAAGCAATGTGGTATAGTATCACAGCTAACTCCACCGGGTACGCCTCAATGGAATGGTGTATCTGAAAGGAGGAATAGAACCTTGTTAGACATGGTTCGTTCTATGATGAGTCAAGCTGACCTTCCTTCTTCATTTTGGGGACATGCATTATTGAGTGCTGCATTTACACTTAACCGTGTTCCATCTAAATCCGTCGAAAAGACACCATATGAGATATGGACTGGGAAGCGTCCCAATTTGTCTTTTATGAGGATTTGGGGTTGTGAGGCTTACGTGAGAGGTGAAGCATCAGATAAACTCGGCCCTCAATCCGAGAAGTGCCTCTTTGTAGGATACCCTAAGGAAACAAAAGGGTATTACTTCTATAATCCCACCGACCACAAAGTGTTTGTTGCTCGGACTGCTATTTTTCTAGAAAGAGAATTTATTTCTAGAAGAATCAGTGGGAGGAAAATAGAACTCGAAGAAGTTCGAGATCTAGAGGCTGAGATGGAACAAGGACAGAAACCACAAGATGTTATGGATGAGAATCCTGTACCTATAACACATAGACCGCGTAGGTCAGATAGGATTCGGTATGAGCCTTAGAGATATGGATTTCTTATGACTCATACTGGAGATGTGATGCTCATAGAAGAGGATGAGCCCACTTCCTATCAGCAGGCCATTATGGGTCCGGACTCCAAGAAGTGGCTAGATGCTATGAATTTGGAAATGGAATCCATGTATCAAAACAAGGTATGGACCTTGGTTGATCCACCTGAAGGGGTAAAACCCATAGGGTGCAATTGGGTCTTTAAGAGAAAGACTGACATGGATGGTAATGTGATTACCTATAAAGGGCGATTGGTGGCGAAAGGTTTCAAGCAAGTTCATGGTATTGACTGTGATGAAACTTTCTCGCCAGTAGCCATGGTTAAATCCATCCGGATTTTATTGGCTATAGCGGCATACTATGATTATGAGATATGGCAATTGGATGTCAAAACCGCTTTCCTTAATAGAAATCTTTTAGAGGATGTGTACATGACACAACCTGAAGGTTTTGTCGATCCAGAGAATGCTAATATGGTATGCAAGTTGCAAAGATCCATTTATGGGTTGAAGCAAGCTTCTAGGAGTTGGAATCTTCGTTTTAATGAAGTGATCAAAGAGTTTGGTTTCACTAAGAACGAAGATGAACCATATGTTTACAAGAAGGTTAGTGGGAGCATTATTGTTTTCTTGTTGTTGTATGTTGACGACAACCTACTTATTGGGAATGACATTCTGACACTACAGTCTGTAAAGGCTTGGTTAGGGAAGAATTTCACAATGAAGGACTTAGGAGAAGCAGCCTATGTGTTAGGCATAAAAATCTATAGTGATAGATCCAAAAGGCTTCTCGGGTTAAGTCAGAGTACATATATTGACAAAGTGCTAAAGAGGTTTAGCATGCAAGATTCCAAGAAAGGATTCTTGCCCTTGTTACATGGCGTAGCTCTCTCAAAGAATCAATGTCCTAGTACGACTAAGGAGAGAGAGCGGATGAGTAAGATTCCTTATGCTTCTGCAGTAGGATCTATCATATATGCCATGCCATGTACTCGACCGGATGTCGCTTATGCTTTGAGTGTCACAAGCAGATACCAATCTGATCCAGGTGAGAGTCACTGGATAGCGGTTAAGAACATCCTTAAGTACTTGAGAAGGACTAAGGATGCATTCCTGGTTTATGGAAGCGTGAATGAGCTTGTTGTAAAGGGTTACACAGAAGCTAGCTTCCAAACTGACAGGGATGACTTTAGATCGCAGTCAGGTTATGTGTTTTTGTCTTGGAGGTGGTACTGTATGCTGGAAGAGTTCCAAGCAGGGAACAGTTACCGACTCTACAACAGTGGCTGTGCAAAGTTCCTTTTGAGAACAATGTAACAGACCTGTTGGCTGAGCCTTTCACACAGCGGAAGCATGTTGGTCATGTTACATCCATTGGTATTAGATACATGGATGATTGGCTTTAGTGCAAGTGGGAGATTGTTAGTAATATGCCCAAAAGCCAATCAATGGATGATTGTAGTCATGTATATACATTGAGGTTATTCCAATAAATATGATTATGAGATAATCGTTTGCACATATTTATAACCCTAGAATACTTTGTATTCTTAAAATGTCCCTAGTTGATTATTATTATGGATGGGTTGTAATAATAAATTAAGACTAGCGTATGTTGATAATTATATGAGATATGAATTCTACATACGGGTACAAGTTGGAGAACTTGTGGACTGGACCGACCCACATAAGAACCCTACATGGAACGTTATATGATTGTCATTAGTGGTTCTTATATGTATTGTCCTTAGACCTGAGGTCATCAAGGTTCCCAACATATGAGTCGTATACTTTGATATTATTCCTAGTCATCCGTAACTGGGTGGACTTAAGGGTAATCATTAGGTATATGATAAATGTGTAGTGGGTTTTGATTGATCAAGATGGGATTCGTCCGACCCATATAACGGGTATATTATCAGATGGGCCTCTTGATAGAGTTGAACTGTAAATGCATGGCCATGCTCGGATTATATGATATGCTGATATCATTAGGATCCGTTTTACACAGTTAACTCGGGGATCATGAAACTAAGATTAAACATATACGAGATTGACGTTTTCCATGTCTCGGTTTAATCTTGATAATGGGACGAAAGGACGATGACTTGGTTCCAAGGCATATTGAATCAGTACTGATCTTGTCGTTCGAGTAGCAATGATGTGTTGCTAGACGCCACTCTTTGCTTATAATTGTAAAATGAGATTTTACAATTATTGCCGAATGTTACAAGTGCCTACAGGGTCACACACATAGAACCATTGATTCGAGCAGGTGGTTGAACCATGGTTGGACCGTGGTTGAACCGATTTGTGGTTGGACCGTGGTTGGACCAGGGTCGTTTTTGGGCTGGTTTGGTTCACAAATTGTCAGAATTATTGAGCCAAACCTGGTGCCAAGTGATGTGTAATCCCATTAGCACTAATGGAGACATGATTGGACAAAAGGCTAATCATGATGGCCAAGTGTGTTGGCCATTGTCTAAAACTTTTGTGAGTGGGAATAGTGGGTGTGAATAATCTGATTAGGGTGTGCTCATTTTGCTATGGCCATCAGTTTTTCAGACTTGAGAGTGAGAGGTTTCAGTTTTGAAAAAGAACACACTCACACCCATTCTTTGAGAAAGAAAGTAGAACACATCAAACACCACATAGCTCCCGGAAATTCGTAGCTAGCACCACGGTTCGGGAGTGCTCGGGTTGGAGATCGTGAGACGGTTTCCGACTGTGATCGACGGTTCGTGTGGATACCGTAGAGGAGCAGGATATCCTTCTTGCTCTAGCTGATTCAGTTCTTCAGCTAGGTGAAAGATCCTAACCGTTTCAGGTATGATCGATTTTGTTGTTCGGTTTGGTTGCTTCACTTGGATCCTCCAAAGTTTCCGGGTCTTTCCGCTGCACTTGATTGTCAAGTTTGCATGCCCGGATACTTACAATTAAGTCCCCATTTTATGCACAAATCATATAAAAAATGCATTTACCATTAAAAGATGATTTAACTCTGATTTTCACGAAAATCAGAGCTAAAATTAACCTGTAAGTAATGTGTTTATGGGCTATTCAACTCTGAAAAAATCACATTTCATCAACTTGGGCTTCTAAATTCATTCCTAATCCAAAAATAAATCATCTCAATATAATTGGGTTGGAAAATAAATAAGAAAGCCCAAGCAAATGAAATAAAATATATTTAGTGCATTAGACCTTAATATATTTTTATCCTAAGATTAAATCATCTCATTAATCCTAGAGTTCAAACACATAAAGGTTAAAATTACAAAATCATATTTATTCTGCTAAATTAAATTCTTGCCATGTCCTAGCCCAAGACCAAATTATCTCATTAATCTTAGAATTCAAACATGTTCAAAAATCCAAACTAGAAGAATATTCATGAGTCAAATTTGAGTGTTCACAACAATTGGGCTAGGTAAAAGTTAATACGGATGGGTTCGACGGCATGCAGGAACCACCAGTGTGGGCGGTATTATAAGAGAAGATGCGGGGAACTTATTGATGGGTTTTAGTTCGTCCATTGGTGCTTGTTCGGTATTCTATGCTAAATCTCCAGCAGTCTGGACGGATTCGTCAGTGGCTTGGATGCAAGTGTATAATCATGTGGTAGTGGAGTTCGATTCTCTTCCTATAGTCTCTCCTCTGCGAGAAGGTGTCCCTTTAGATGGTGTACCTGCTGCTGATCTTGTCGTTGTTAATGAGCTACCTCGGAAGGATTGGTCTATTACATTCCAGTTTGCTTTACGGGAAGACAATCAAGTTGCTAATGCGAAATGCCCGTTTTGCATGTTCCAAATCAACTAGGCTGTTGGTCTTACAAGATCCATATAGTTTCTTCTCCATTGTTCTAGGATATTGTTGGGACGTCTAGTGCCCGTTTTGTTGTTATCTGTCTAGTGAATTTTTAATATTAGGGCAATGCCCTCCTATTTCTTACCAAAAGAAAAAACGGTTAACTAATGCCATCTAATAATTTTGGCTTAATAAGATATTTCACCCTTCATTTTAGCACTTGTTTTGAAATTGGCCAAAGAGTTATTTTTTTTCTTTGAATTTGTACACTAACTTGGCACTCACTTTGATTTTCCCCCTTTTTATCATATTCACAGGGTTTAATGCTGACATGTAGGTGTTAGATTAAAAAGAATAATACATGTCAAACTCTCATTTGCTCAAAACTTAAAGAGAAAAATGGAAATAGAAAAAGAAATTGAGGCCCTCTTCTTCAACCTTTGCTTCGATGACTTGCACCATCGACACTGTCTATATTCGCCAACATATCCACACCAAATTTGCCCTACTAAATTTACAATAACTAAATCTCTTGTATAAAGTGTAGTCAAAGGCGTTAGTGAAATGGAAGCAAATCTCCACGCCTGTTGTCTTGTAACCAGTGATACTTATTATTTCTAACCTCTTATACAATGTTTATTCGAAAGTAAGAATCTACAAATTTTCTCTCTTTTTTTTCCAATATGAAACTGTAATATGCTACAACTTTTATATCATAAAAAATATTAACCAATAACCATTTCAATAGAAAGGAACAATGACAGCTAAGCAAAGGTTGAAGAAGAGAGTTTCAATTTTTTTTTCTATTTTTATTTTTATCTCTAATTTTTGTGCAAATGAGAATTTGACAAGTGTTATTTTTTTTGACCAAACACCTACATGTCAACACTAAACCCCACTCAATATAACTTTAAGGGCAAAATCAAAGTGAATGCCAAACTTTGTGTAAATTTAAAGAAAAAATAATTTGTAGGCCAATTTCAAAACAGTGCCAAACTGATGGGTAAAATGTCTCATTAAGCCAATAATTTTTCTAGCGGCGACCAAAGTCAAAATGTGAATAAAATCTCTGGAAAATGGTCTTAAAAGTGAACTGTCAAATTCTATCACGAGAAAGCATATTTGACTAAATTGGATACATGCTATAGCTATAAACATTTCTCAAACCCCGTCTTCCCTTCTAATTGGATGTGCTGAATGGTCTTGTACTAGTCGGTTGGAAGCTACGTCATTACTGCAGGATATTAGATTGTTAGTTACTCCCTCCGTTTTTATTTATAAGGCGTTTTAGACTTATGCACGCCCCTCAAAAAATACATACACCAACTAAATTCACTTGACTTATTGACCATTTTAACCCTAACATTATAAAAAAATTTTGGTCCACCACCAAAATAAATTCAAACCAATAACACTTTATTTTCTTTCTCAGGCCCCACTAACTTCCATTATTCTTATTCTTTCCATTTAGAAATCAATTACTTCTATTATATGTGGAATTTTTTTAACTAAATGGATATTTAGTCTTTTTAATTGTTTCTCTAATAAAATACTCCCTCCGTTTTTTTTCTTAAGACGTTTTGGGAGTTTTTGTTTGTTTCTATTTGTAAGTCGTTTCGATAGTTTCAAGCACTGTTTAAATATTTTTTATCAATTGTTTTTTCCGATAAATATGAACATGAAAAATTACATAAAATGTTTAAGTCTATAAGGACTTCTTCCCCTGCAACGAAGCCATTTCAATACTAAGTGTTACTATAATGAATCAGAAACAAATAAAAGATAAGAGACTTGTATTTACGAAAAGAGATAGCACAATTGTGTTATAAAACACTTCATTCAACACAAGGGGGAACATACAAGGAAAAATTGAAAACAATAAACTACAATCCTAATCAGCCCGCCTAGGCTTCTTCATATTAAGCTCCCGCTTCAGGCGGTTGTTCTCTCGGGCCAGATCATTGCTCTCGGTGGCCGCTGCAACCCAGTTGTCACGGACCCTCTTAAAGGCCTCCTCCCACCGATCTAGCAGCCGGTCTCGGTTCCGGATCATCTCAACCAGCCGCTCATTTTGTTCCACAAGTTGCCGGCACATTGCTTCCATGGCTTTTCCGTGCTCGGCCTCAATCCTAATTTGCTCACACAGGCCATGAATGGTTGCTTCCATGTCGTCAGCCATAACTTGCTATGTGAAATATGCAGAGAATGATGGTTATATGTTCCTAGTGTTTATGTGTGGCTAGTGTGGTTATGTGAGTTTTTATGGGAGTGGCTAATGGGTTAATGTCACATCTCTCAGTAAGCAATACTCCACCTAGCGCGAAAACATCCAAAGTGTTAGAGAATTAAATCGGTGAAAAAATTTTCAAAAAGTAAGATCTTGAAGATCGTAAACGGTTTGGAGTTTTGTGAAAAGAAGTCATTCTTCTTCCTATCACCGAAGCAATAATTCATTCTATGGCAAAATTTTCAAAAAGCAAATCCTAGAAGAACGAGAGAGGTCTGCTTTACCATAGAAAGAGAGTCTAGCCTCAACGGTCCCTCGAAAGACACGTTACCCACTTGTTCACAATTGTCCGCATGAGCCAAAAACGTCTGACTCGTCTCGTATCTCTCCACGATGTCCGAACAGCTGTAAACTTGTCGCACATGCGCTCTACTCGAGGTGTGGTCCCATCCGTCTAGCCTCAACGGTCACGGATGCATGTGATAAAAGATGCAGAAAAATATAATAAAGCCATGGGTCCGAAAAACGCGTAAAGTAACCAAAGCAATAAATGATAGCAACGGTAAAATTCAAAAAGCAAGATCTTGAAAATAAAAAACGGTAATCACGCTCCCCATAAGAGTATAAAAGGGGAAGCGGTGATGTGTAAATCATCAAAGCATTTAAAAGCAATCAAACGTCCAGACAACCAAAACCGCAACACTCTGAAAAGCAAAACACTACACGTCAACATGCCTGCTCCTTCCTCAGTCTTCTTCGTCGAAGGTGCCAATCTCGGTAGAAGGAATCGTCTAGCCTACAGCATGGTCAACGAACGTGCTGAAGAGCTACCGAACGAGCTCGGCAGGATGCCACGTCTAGTCTTCGTCGACGAGCTCTACTCATCGCGGTTCTTCGTCACTCCCATGGAAGAGGTGTTCTTCCTAGAGGACCATGGAACACTGAGGACCTCATACTACGGATCGGCAAACTCCGTGATGTTCTTCATCTCCGAAAGGCTACAGGAGTTCAACCTGGAGTCCACTTGCCAGACTGTGGAGCAAGGTGCCTACTACCAGCTCTCGATGACGGCCCAAAGCATGCCCAGAATGACTCGACTACCTCCAACCTGGCCAAAGGCACGACTGCTGGTGTGGAACTGCAGAGGAGTTGCAAGGCGTGCCCAGGAGTTCTCGCGTACCCTGAGGGACTTGAAGAACCAATATAAGCCGAACATGGTTCTTCTGACAGAGACACAGTGGCAACCACGGGACGATCACGGTCTCATCCCACTCCGGTTCCCTCAAGCTAACCGGTTCGAGATTCCTGGCCAGCACGACAGGGGCGGCATGTGGTTCTCATGGAGCGACAGAGTCACGGTCAACGTCAACAACGATCCAAACAGCTTCCGTGTCAACGTCGTTCCGAATCGTTAAATGTATTTCCTTTATTTTTATAAAATATCAAATATCAATGTAATATTTCCCTTTGTAATGAAATTATTAATAATATTTGCATTTCCGCTTATTATGGCATCATTTACCTCATATGTGTATGCTCTGCGACAGCTGGCGTCCCTTGACTGGATCCATAATGCACTAACTAAAATGATATAAAATAATAAACAATGGAGCGAACTATGCATACAAGGACAACAAACATACAAAGACTGCCCAACAAGACCTAGCATACAGTGTATACAATAATAACTCGGGCCCAACGGACCAAAATAATAAACATCGTAAATAATAAAACCGGCCCTGTTGATTATTTTATTGTTTGAACCTTGTTTTGGTCGGCATGTCAAAATGTGCTGCTCTTATCCTTTTAAGATTAAAATAAGTCGGCTCAATTTTGAACTGGAAAGCAAACCAGACTTCAAGTCAAGCCAGCCTGGCCCTACCACTAATGAAATAAGGTTATATATGGAAAGTAGGAGAAATTTTTTTTTCAAAACTACCCAACGACTTATAAATGGAAACACAGCCACACTCCCAAAACGACTTATAAAAAAAAAACAGAGGGAGTAGTTCCTTTGCTGTTTGTCTGGTTCGTCATGTGTTCCGTGAAAGCAACCTGGTTGTTGATTTCTTGGCAAAGCTTATTTTGGGTGTACTCTTTTATCCTCTCCTCTCCCTGGTTGTACCCGTCTGGTGCAAGATGATTTCCTTTCTGCATCATGGGATAATTTCTAGTTAATGATATCTATGTTCGTATTTCACAAAAAAATTACAATTAAAGTGCCGCATGATTGTTGCTCTTTGCCGTAATTAACTGATTCACTCAACATTGCCCCAACTTCTTAGGTGGTATCACTATTTCAATGAATCTGTATAGTTTGATGGGACTTAATGTAAAATATATACTAAGACACACCAATCCCCAAAATTCCTTCAACTGATTGGCCAGTGTTCTTTATCATCTTCTTGTGTCATCTTATTTTAGTGTTTTCAAAATGTTTGCTCCAGTTTTTTCAGCTGCCTTTACAATATAATAAAAAATGAAAATATTTTGAAATCGTAAGTTTAATATCCATGCTCATCATTTAGGGGAAAAAAAAAAATCATGCTCATCATAGGGATTAACAGTGAAATAAAAACAGAAACAAAGAAAAGAGAGAAAGAAAGGAGACCCGAACTGGGGTGTTTGATATATAACAACCACCTGTAACAAATTAACTATACTATATTTTAGGGGGGAATTGTATGGTGCCCATGTTTGTGTGGGCAATAAGAAAACAAATTTTTAGATTATATTTTATAGCCTTTTCATAATAATCCTTAAGATGTTTTAAATTGTAGAAATACCTTTAACCTTTCAAAATAACAATGCATCTTTAAAAATTATTTAAAATTGAGAACATATGTATTCATGAATCAATAGTTGATAATCTCTTGTTGCTCCATGCCATATGCAAAATAGTTATAATGTTTGGTTTCTAATAGTTAATAGTTAAGAGTCACAGGTTTGGAAGGCTCAAAGTATCTAATTCTGGGTGCACTTTTGTACTTAACTCAGGATAATGATCTTTAAGATGAGTTTAACTTTTGATAACTAGTTGGCTGGGCCTTTGATTGCTTGAATTGGGCTGGTAGATTGAGGATTTAAAGGGATCTCCTCCAAGTTTGAATTTTAACCCTTTTGCCTAATCTAGTTTGTCGCATATTTAGGCCATAGGTGGGTATCTTGATCCAGTAAGAAATCGGATCCAGAAATTTTAGCCATCAACACTAGCCCCCTGCCAACCTTGTTTCATATAAGGCCCATGCCCATGCCCTATAATTCTGACACTCTACCATGATGAAGAAATGACATCATAAAAAAAAAAAATCACTTCTTATCCTACACGTTTTGGATCCAACTTGTGGAACGGTGGCACTTGGAGATGGAGCCTCTTGATATTTCAAGCAATTGGTAGGAGACGACTTCGGTGAAGGAAATGTCGGGCACTCAACAGTTTTTACATGGGAAATGATAACTTCCTCTTCAATATTGATCAATTCGTACAATTGAAGAAACTGGATGAATAGTAAGAGCGTGTTTTTACAGCCGAAGAATCTGATATTTGTAGTAGGGTAAAAGGCTTTGGTAGTCCTATTATTCTTAGTTATTTTTTGATAATTCATTAAAAGTTAAAAATAGAACGACTTTTACAATAATAAAAATGTTAGAAAATAGGTGATTAATTGCTGTGTTGATGTGTTAGAAAATGATGTAGTAGTAGGGGAGAAGAAGATGAAGGCAAAGGAGAATAGCTCACACCCGGTTCATTCATATATCTTCTTCAGCAGCCAATATACTGGCTTTATATAGAAAAGATATAAAGGGGGTAGTTGTGTGCATACGTATACAATGACATACACATACATATATTTTTATAACACTCTCCCTTGGATGTCATTGTGTATTGGGTAGAATACGCTCAGGGAGAACTACCTCATTAAAAACCTTACCAAGAAAAATCCAGTGGGATAAAAACTTGGTGAAGGAAAAAAGAGTGCAGTGCGTATTCTACTCCCCCTCATATTGGCCTCTCTTGATTTGCCGTTGCATGCCAAAAAAATCCTTGTCAACATTTGATACATGACTACTTTAATTGGATTATGCAGGCAACATTATCTTCATAATTCCTTGTTTGAGCATCTCCCTTGCCCTCTTGCTTTTGTGGTCTCGATGATATAGCAATTTCATGTGTAAAGTTGTAGCAGATGTCCGTCTGTGCTTTATATGGATCAAATAAAGAACCTGCATCTGCAAAACCAGTTATATCTTCTTTGGGCTTATAGCATTAATATAATACCACATTCATTATAGCCCGAAGTTAAGAGCGCAGTCATATCTTGCCAATAGGTTTATAGCATATGTTTCAGGCTTCATGTTACTAGCATGATAAATTGCACTTTGACAGGGTACTTCAGGACCAATCTAGCTCTCTTCTGAGATTTTGAATTTTTAAAACCTTTCTTATAACGTAGCACGATCATTTGGAAGCTTCTTCAGGAGTTCCAATAATATTTATGTCACAATAAGATTATAAGCATAAACAAGAATAATAATAAGTGTAAATACATAGAGCATATATAATTATACTACATATACTCAAATTTGGTTTAAACCATATACAGATCAATTTTAGCTAAATTTTGTATATTCCCGGGAATTAGTTGCTTCAAGCAACTTGAACCCTTCAGGGATTCTCATGCATATATCAAAACTTGTGGATCCATAAAAATAGGCTGTAACCGCATCCATGCATTTCTAATATATTGCCAGACTTATCAAATAATTGCATCCATCACAGGGGAGTATATCTCCTTATAATTAATACCAGATCGTTTGGGTAAAACTTTGTGCTACAAACCGTGCTTTATTTCTTTTTCGCATAAAATACCCATTTTATGACCTATCGATTTTACACCATCTGGTGTACGGACTACAGGTCCGAAAATTTCTCGCTTCACAAGTGAAACGCCCCGACCCGTATTTACCGTACACAGTAAACACGTGCCGGAACTGCAACGACCCGACCAAACAAGCCCAGCATACAGTGTATACAACAGAAACTCGGGCTCAACAACCCAAAATAAAAACATCAGAAACCTGGCCCTTCGGCCCAACATCAAAACTTATCACCCGAACCCGGGATCATCAATAACATCATAACCGGCCCAATGGCCCAACAATAGCAATAAATAGCACAATGGAAGACTTAATAACTCATAAAGACACTGTATGCGACACTGATGCAAACTAATGGATCTGAGTCCTGTCCAAGGGATAACGCCGCAACCTGTCTGGGATGCATCAAACCTGAACCACAAATAACTCAACCTATGGGATGAAAGCCCGCATGTGAGGGGTGAGTCCGAAGTGCTCACAACCATGGATAGACGATCAATATGCAACACTACAATTTACTCAAGGTCGAAAACAAGCATAACAGCCAAAATACACCAAACCAAAAGACTCGACCCAAAACTGGTCCAAGACCCAAAAAGACTTAAACAAAAATCCAATTTCTAATTTTATCTTTCCGGGCCCCGTCACGGATAAGCTAGGGGTCACACCTGGTTCTCAACATATTTCGGGTGCCAGACCAAACCAAGAGAGCCCAGGGATCGACATCCAAAAAATAGAACCCAGGGATAGACATCCCAAATATAATCACGGGATAGACATCCCAAGCATAGACATGCTTATCACAAGTAACCCAGGTCATGGCCACCACGAAACAGTCTTAAACCATCGAGTCGTACCACTACTTACCATGTGATAATTATATTATCATTATCCAAAACCAATTCTCAGGGATCAACATCCCTAACCAAAATACCGGGATAGACATCCCAATCCAAAACCAAGGATCGACATCCTTATCATAATTTATTATTTAATCCATTATTCTTTAAACCAAAATGACACTGAAATAAACATCCAAAACTCAACACGGGGATAAACATCCCAAAAAAACAATCAAGACACTGGGATAAACATCCCGAATCATACCACAACAAATGCATCAATCAACAGTACAACAACCATCAAACACAATAACCGAGTAATACAGGCACATATCGAAGGAAATCCATCCTCACCTTGGCCTATTACTCAACTCCGAAGACAATGACTGGTCCCAAGCCAATTCCTCAGGAAACTGCCCGATATCATAACCTACACAACAAAACAACATGCTCACATAAATGCATATAATCGGTATGCTATGATGCCAATACTGCGAAGTAAACCCATCCCGGTTCATATCCTTTATTATCATCTTTTACCAAAAATATTAAAAACCGTACGTATATCCGAATATAATTTCGGTACCATACTTTATTTAAAACTCTTTTTAAAATATTTTCTTAGATTAATTATGTAACAGCCCGGGTAAATTTTACGTTTTTACCGTCATCGTAAAATTTATTTTACAGTCATTTACCGTTAAAATTAATCTTGGGTAATTAATTTATGGTAATTCGTGCATCGGATTCTGAAACCGAGCCTTGTCCCACGCTCGAGATTTTTCTGCGGATTTTCCGGACCAAAGTTGGGATTTTTCGGGTCCAGGAATCTTCAGAAAAGTTAGGATTAACCCCGAGTTATCGGGCCAGAAAATAAAGTCAAGGGGTACATTAGTTATTTTCTGGTCCGGACAGAACCCGCCTCACATGCTGCACAGTGAGGGGGCTGCAGCCGCCATTCACTGTGAGGCATGTGAATGGCCAGTACGCCCGTGCTCCACCAGTTCCTGCATGCTTTCAACCTGTCTTATTTTTCTTCTCTTCCTGCCTCATCAGCACACACCATTCTATCATCAACCCATCTTTTCCCTCTACAGACTCTGCAACTCATCACTGCCCAGAACCAAAATTTCCCCTCCCTTCACAAATCCAACCAGGAAAAAAAAACTAAACACACACACACACACACCCAATCCTAAATGCCACCGTTTCCCCTCTTCTTCCTTCTTTTCTTTTTTTTTTCTTCTTTCTTTCTTTCTCCACGCCGCCACCCGTGAACCCGTTGCCACCAACCCACCCAAGCCACATGCACCGAGTCACCACCACCTCCGCCATCGCCCTTCTCGCAGTGTCGCCAACCGGAAGCCACCTTCACCTTCTAATTCCGCCGGCCGACGCACCACCAGCGGCCCCGGACCCGTCGATCGTCCTCCTCCTCTTCTGCCCTCCGATCCGCCGCTCTCCTCCGTCACGCCAGCACCTCATCGCGCTCTCGCCGACTGAGGTCTTGACGTTTCCAACCGCGACCACCTCCTCTGCCGCTCGTCTTCCTCCTGCCACGCGTTGTTGCCGCCTGTCACGAACCCGGGAAGACCATTCGGGTCCTAAGGTGAGCTAACCCGCTTGCGTCTGGGTCGAACCGTGGGTCACAGGGTGTTGGGCTGAGCCTTGGCATGGGCCCGTGATTGGGTCTGATGCATTGGACTGGGCCTCAACACCTGAACTTGGGAGTTTGGGGGTTTGGGCTTAGTTAATGGCCTAGTCCGGATAATAAAAAAAAAAAAGAAAGAGAATTTCTGGAAATAGATAAAACTTCAGAAAAAGGGAATTAATTGAAAAAAAAATATATGTAAAAAGGGTTATAATTCTGGGAAATAAGTTTAACACTAGAATAATCTGAAAAATAAAAATAATTGGTAGAAAATAATATTTTTGGGAAAAATAAGCTATATATGGTATGATAATTATTTTGAGGAAAAATGTTGGAAAGGGTATTATTAAAGTAGGTATTGTATAGGTATACGTATAAGTAAAGTATCATTTTTGACGCCTAGAAACAAATGGTGAATTATGACGATAATAGAAAATAACCCGGGAAAGTAACCGAGACGAGTCCGTATTTAATTTCCGGTATATAGTAGTAGCATGACATTGCATATCACTTATGTGTGCATATTATTTGTTTGATATAGGAGTTGATAACGAGCAGATACCTGAGGGACCGGACTTGGAGTCTGTGGGGCATTTCCAAACTTGATAGTCGGCTGAGGTGAGGATGGATAACCCTTGATATGCGCCCGTAGTACTGTGTATGATTTGTTGTTGATTGAACTGCTGAATTGATTTTCGACTGTTATTTGATTGCTGTGGAAATTGTTGATGTTGATGATTGGATTGTGGTCAGACTTGTGGATATTGTGTTGTATAATGTCGAACTGTTGGCTGTGATTAAATAACGTTGTGAGTCTGTTGATGATTTGGTCTGAGGATTAATTTGAGATAATAAAAAGTTGAGTAATTGATGATAGAGTAATGGAATTGGAATTGAATTTGAGATGATGATGTAATTGTCACTTGGAAAGTAGTGATACGACTAGATGGTTAGAGACTAGTTCTGTGGTGTCATGGCCGGTTGGTTGGTTGATTGGGATGTTGATCCCGGATTTGTGATATTGGGATGTTGATCCTGGATTTGTGATATTGGGATGTTGATCCCGGATTGTTGGTAATGGGATGTTGATCCCGGACTGTGGTTGGGCCTGGCATCCAGAATTAGTTAATAACCAGGTACGACCCTAGCTTGTCCGGTGACGGGGCCCAGAAGATAAAATTGGTAATAAAAATAATTTAGCATTCTTTTGGTCTTGGCATAGTTGTTTATGGTAGTTTTCTTGTGATGTGATTGTTTGTGCCTACTGTTGAAATTGTTGTGCTTTCTTCGAAAGTATTGCGGTTAAATATATATCTCTGTTTATCCTTCGTCGGTGAGCGCTTCGGACTCACCCCTCGCCTGCGGGGTTTCATCCCGTAGGTTTGGTTTCTTCGTAGTTCAGGTACGGTGTACGTTGGCTGCTGCTTTCTTCTCCACCTGACTTCGGATCCATACCTCCGTTGCATGTGCATTTAAGTCTTCCGTTGCTGCACCATATATGTTGTTGTGTTTCTGTTACCCCTTTACTGCTTGATGTTGTCTATTTGGATTAAGCTGCTGTTGATGAGTGGGTTGAAGAATGGTCCCTGGATATGGGGGGATAGTTGTATTTTATTCAGTGAACTGTTGTACTTGATTTACCGTTTAGTATTTTGACTGCGATGTACTGTCTATACTATCAATAAGAATAGTTTCGGCACGTGTTTACTGTGTATGGTAAATACGGGTCGGGGTGCTTCAAATTATACTTTTCCCAAAATATAATCACCATAATTTTCTGGAAAAGATAACATATGTATATATATATTTTCCAAAATATTTTTATATAACTATTTACCATAATATAATTACCAAATATTATCATCTTTAGAAAACTGTATTTCCAGAAAAATTAATCATACAAACTTATTTTCCGAAAATAAATGAGAATTTACAAATATACATATATATATTTTCCAAAGGTAAAATACTTTTCCAAACAATTATATATCAAAGTAATTATATATTTTCAAAACTATTACTTTTGTACACCATAATTACATATTTTCCAAAAAGATAATCAGTTACCATTATTTCCAGGGAAAATAATATTTATATAAAATTTTCAAAAATTATTTTCATGGTATATATTTTTTTCCAATTAATAATAGTTTTTCCAAAACACAACTTAATTATTTATCAGAGTATATATATTTATATTTTCCTCAAAACACCAGAATTAAACTGACCATAATTTTCTCAAAATAAATATATATTTTTTCTCAAAATTAAATACCAGAAAATAAATAAATATATATATTTATTTTGTTTTTTTAAAATTAAACCGGACTGGGCCAAGGTTCAAGCCTGGCCCGCTACATAAGCTCAAGCCCAGGCTCAGGTAACAGCCCAGGCGCAACCCACGCAGCAAGCCCAGCGAAACAGCCCACTAGCCCAAGCTCCCAAGCCCGAGGTCAACCCAACCAAGCCCTGGGTCAACCCGCCCCGTGGCCATTACCCGGTCGCATAGTCGGGTACTCACCCTCAACCCGGTGCTTCACGGGTGCAGTGGCAGGCGGCGGCACGACGAGCGAGCGACGAGGCAGGCGACTCCGAGGCGGTAGCGACAACGAGAGGAGGCGGCGGAACGCTGTGCTGCTAGCGGCGGCTCGGAAAGAAAAAGGCGGCGCGTCTGCAGGTGGCGCATGGCGGCGATTCGAGCTCAATCCCTCACCGGTGGTGTTGAGCACGTCATGGCGGTGAGTCGCGAGCAGAGGCAGAGCTTCGCCTGCTACTCCTCCGGCGGCGTGCTCTGCTCCTTCTCGATGGTGTCGCGCCCAGATCGGCTGGTGGCGTCGTCGCTTGGCTGCAGCAAAGGGGAGTACGGCGGCGCGACGGTGATGGTACGGCTGGTGAAGGCGGTGGATCGGGCGGCAACTCCTCCTCCTCCTTTTTCTTTTTTTTTCTCTCTTCTCTTTTTCCGATTTATATTTCCCTTTTTTTCCTCTTTTTTTTTCTCTCTCCTTTTTTTTTCTCTCTTTTTTTTCTTTCTTTTTTTTTCTCTCCCTCTCTTTCTTTTTTTTCTTCTTCCTTTCTTCTTTCCCTCTTCTCTCTTTTTTTTTTCTTCCCACGTTCACGGTTTATACAGGTGAGGATACTGTGCATCAGCCGCCTCAATAATGCAGGCGGGTCCGATTCGGACCAGAAAATAACTGATACCCCCTTAGTTATTTTTCGGTGTGATTTTTCTGAGGATTTCGGGACCCGAAAAATACCAACTTGGGTCCGAAAAATCCATGGGAAAATCACGAGCGCGGAAAAAGACTCGGTTACAAAAAACGACGCTCGATTTACCTTGAATTAATTACCCAAGATTAATTCATCCGGTAAATCACTGTAAAAAGACGTTTACAGTCCCGTAAAAATCCAAATTTTTACCCGGGCTGGTACAACAAGCGAGTCTAACACAGCCTTAATTATGTCTTCTCTATTTTGGCCAATCATTTTGCGCCTACATTCACCAATGTAGGTTCACGATCCTCATTTTTAAAATATTTAGCGCTATGTAGAACAAATTTTTTGTCGACGGTTATTTCACATCGGTTCCATCTCATTCCTGACACTTTAATTGAGATCTCATCATTTTCATTTATCTTAGGTACCTGAGTTACTTCTGGAACTTTATCAATTGTGTCACATACCTCTTCTGGAGGATTTTCCTCTTCTTGAGGATTTTTTATTTGAACCTCTACTGGAGGTCTTATTTTCTCACTAGGTCCATCTTATCTCTTTGCTCCTTTTTCTCTATCGAGAATATTTGTTGTCTTTGGGAAGCGAGTATATTCTATGCTTCTAGCGCACTTTAGATTCATTTGCATACTATACATGTTCTTCTGGAACATTAATTTGAACAGGAGCAATTTGCAGCTGGTATATAAGATTTGGTCACTTTATGTGTCTGGCAATTTCATATCAATTTTCCTACAAATGAATCATCTTTTGAACTTTAGGTTCACACTAATTTGTTTGAGGATCAACAACTATATATTGATAATATATTTCAATAATATCTGGATTCAGCTGCTTACTTTCTCCTCCTGATGTTGGGTAAACTCTATCATCAAATTAACAAATCTCCAATCATTAGTCAATGGTTTCAATTACTTTGTAATTGATGGAGATTTTTATACCCAACATCTATTCCCATCCTTCTTTAAGGACCAACTTTACAATGCTGTGGTGGAGCATTATATACTGTATAACCAACGGTTCGAAGATGGGAGTTACTAGGTTCGTGACCATGAACCAATTAAATGGGGAGACCTTATGATAACTTGTTGGCTTGATGCACACAAGTGTTGCTGGATATGAAATACCATTTTCTCAAACAGTAATATTTCATTAACAATGGTCCTGCAATCAATTGTCAATATTCCCCCACATCTATTTGGGTTTATTTTCAATGATATACATTATCCATTGAAGAAATATACCAGCATTATCTAGACATATAGTGTAACAGCCCGGGTAAAAATTTACATTTTACCAGGACTGTAAAAATGCTTTGTACAGTAATTTACCATGTAAAAATAATCTTGGGTAATTATTTCAGGGTAAATTATGCATCGGATTCCGAAACCGACCCTTACCCCACGATCGGGATTTTTCCGCGGATTTTACGGACCAAAGTTGGAATTTTTCGGGTCCAGGAATCTCGAGAAAAATCATGTTTAATCTCGAATTATCGGGCCAGAAGTAAAGTCAAGGGGGTATTATAGTTATTTTCTTGTCCAGACGGTGCACAGTATAACTGCACAGTGAAGATGCCTTACCTGTGCAGCTCGTGAGTTGTTTCCTGTGCGCTTGTGAGTCTCGACTGTGATAAGTAAATATTTATATACTGCCCGTAGTACTAGGTTGCTTTTTGTTTGTTATCTGTGTTATATGCTTGAATAATTCTTTGTGGCGGTGAGTGGTTGTCGTGAGATGAATTTAATTGATATTTGTTACAGTTGATGTTGCTGAATTGATGCTACTGGTGATGTTATTGATAATGTTAGAAATGTTGGTATTAGTAGGTTATTACTGTTGTTGTTGACTGTGAAAATTGTGTGAGTAGAGTACCGAGGGTACTAGTTGAAATAAGTTTGTATTATCCAAACGAGCGGAGAGGCTGTGAGCCTACTCGGGATAATGAGAGAATGGAGGATAATAGAAATTAAGTAACTAGAAATAATAAAACTAGATACACTTAGACATCTAGTAAATGACAGTTAAATGTTGGAAGAGCCAGATGGTAGTCTTATTCTTATGGTGCTGGGGGAGAGTGTGCTTGGGGTCTGCTCCCTGTCTGTGCCAGTTTTATGTGGAGGTACCAGGGCGGAGTCCACAGGCTAGCTAGCTTGACTACCAGGCGACGGCCACCATTTAACTAGTAATAGGGGCCCTGATAATAAAATTGGTTTAGCGTGTCTAGAATCACAGAGTGTGTTAATTAGGTTTCGTGTGAACCTTAGTAAATTGTTGTTGATGTGACTTGGATTATTTACGGTTGTTTGTATCTGTATATTTGCTTATGGATTTTACCCGGTGAGCACTTCCGACTCACCCCTCGCCTGCGTGACCTGGTCGCGTAGTTTGATTGTGCGTAGCTCAGGTACGTTCGAGGCAAGCTGTGGCGCACCCTCTGCCAGGCCCAGATCCATCCTGCGTTGCATCATGTTTATACTGTTGTCTATTGCTGTGAGGTATTAAGACTTCCGCTGCTTGCATTTAATTTCTGATTCGGTTGCTTGTTGTAATAATGTTCCCGTGCCGGGACAAGTACTGTTGATGTATTATGTACTTTTATTGTATTAATACTATTGGTTGTGATATTTACCACTGTGGTTACTGTAATAGTATGTGGTCCCACGTGTTTACTATGTGTAACGGTAAATACGGATCGGGGCGTTTCATTTTGGTAGCGGAGCGGGCTGTAGGTCCTTGGTTGTTGTTTGATTGTTTGTGCATATCCTGCTCCACATGTTATAAATATGATACTCATGCATATATCTTCATATAGGTAGGACGAGATGGATCCGGTTGAGGGACACCAGCATGCCGCCCAACTGCACTTGGAAGAGGACCAAGTGTCAATCGGTCAATCGCATGCCTACGTAGAAGAACCACATGTCTACGATGGGGTACCGGGTATGCCATACCAGATGTCCTTGCAGATGATGCACATGATGACACAGATCCTCCATCGACAGACAGTTGGGGGACCAGTCGAGGACCCTGTTTTTACCAAGCTTTCTGAGCTTGGAGCTGAGCCCTTCTCAGGAGCGACCGATCCTCGTGAGGCGGACGAGTGGCTACGTCAGATCGCCAGGGTCATGCTTAAGATCAAGTGCACGACCGACCAGTGGGCGAACTATGCCGCTTCTCTTTTCCATGAGGAAGCAGCAACATGGTGGGAATCTACCACAAGAGACCTGTCGAAACCAGTGGTGATGTCATGGGCTGAGTTTACGGCCATGTTCAAGGACAAGTTCATTACTGAAGAATTTCAGGAGCGCATGCAGCCCGAATTCCTAGAATTGCGCCAGAATGGTATGACCGTGACAGAGTATGAGAAGAAGTTTGACCGTCTGTCCTTGTATGTTGGAGATCTGGTAGCAACTACCAAAGCCAGATGCCAACGTTTCTGGAGAGGTCTGCATTCTGACATCCAAGCTATCATGGGATGCAAGGACTATGCTTGATATCAGGACATGGTAAGGGATGCTCAGAAGGCTGAAGTCACATGGCGTGATCAACAGGAGTATCGCCGGAAGACGAGTGCACCACAGGTTCCTCCCAGTCAGAACAAGAAGCCTTATGCACCTGCAGCTGGACGAGGACAGTACCAGTCGACGACCTATGGACGTGGTTGGACTAACAACCGCGGAGCTTTGACTGGAGGATGGAGTGGACCCGGAGTGACTAGTTCTGGAGATAACCGCTTCCGACGTCCCATAACATCGGTCAGATGCTTCGAGTGCAATGAGTTGGGACATTACCGTTATGCATGCCCAAAGCTTGGGAGAGTCAGTAACTCTGCACCGGCACCAACAGTTCAGGCCTCTGTGGCTAGTGTACCAGGTGGATCTAGAGCACAAGGACAAGGACAAGGTCGTGGTCGTGGGAATCCTTCCACAAGGACCCAATCTGGAGCTAACCAAAGCACAGCAGTTCCTAGAGCTTTTGTCATCACCGCAGAAGAGGACCCTGATGCTGCTCAAGTTATAGCTCGTATCTTTACAGTACATGGTAGTGTCGCATTCACATTAATTGTTCCTGGAGCTACACATTCCTTTATAGCTCAAACCTATGCCATGCAACATAACTGTGAAGATGTATCCCTAGAAAAACCGATGAGGGTTAGATTACCCGCAGGCATCATAGTGAGGCTAGATAGAGTTTGTAAGGATGTGCCGTTAGTGTTCGAGAACGAAACCTTTCCTGCTCGACTCATTGTCATGAACATGGGAGGATTTGATATAATCCTAGGCATGGATTAGTTGTCGAAGTATCAAGATTTGGTGGATTGCCGAGCTAAGCAAGTGAGGTTGACATCCGCCGAAGACCGGTTGATTGTTTTGTCCGGAGTGGGGAGAACTACAACCACATGTAGGATCTCTGCTACCCAGGGCTACGGAATGAAGCAACACGGTTCGGACGCTTTGCTGACCCACATTCCAAGCGGAGAGACACAAGACCCTACCCCGAAAGATGTATCAGTTGTGAGGGAGTTTGTTGATGTTTTTCTAGATGATCTACCAGGTTTGCCACCCGACAGAGAGGTTGAGTACACCATCGAGCTTGTACCTGGAGTTACACCTATCTCGATGGCACCATACAGGATGGCACCAATAGAGCTACAGGAGCTGAAGAAGTAGCTAGACGAATTATTGGAGAAAGGTTTCATCAGACCTAGTACCTCACCATGGGGTGCACCAGTCTTGTTCGTGAAGAAGAAGGATGGTAGTCTGTGTATGTGTGTAGACTATCGCCAGATCAACAAGGTGACAATCAAGAACAAGTACCCGTTACCAAGGATTGATGATTTTTTCGACTAGCTTCAAGGAGCAACGGTGTTTTCAAAGATTGATCTCCGATCGGGCTATCACCAGATTAAGATTTCGGAGAAGGACATACCGAAGACAGCTTTTCGCACACGGTATGGCCACTTCAAATTCACTGTGGTACCTTTTGGTTTGACCAATGCACTGGCAGTATTCATGTGCTTGATGCATTTGGTACGGAATGAGTTCCTGGATAAGTTCGTTGTGCTCTTCATCGACGATATCCTCATTTACTCTAAGAGCAAGGAAGAGCATGAAGAGCATTTGAGGATAGTGCTTCAAAGGTTACGAGAGAAGCAGTTGTATGCCAAATTCAGCAAGTGTGAATTTTGGCTTGGAGAAGTTTCCTTCCTCGGACATGTAGTAGGCGGAGATGGAATAAAGGTTGATCCTGCCAAAGTTAAGGCTGTATTGGAGTGGGAGCCTCCTAAGAATGTGTCCGAAGTCAGGAGTTTTCTTGGCCTTGCAGGATATTATCGGAGGTTCATAGAAGGTTTTTCCTTATTAGCCAGTCCCATGACTAAGCTATTGAGGAAAGAACAAGCTTTCATTTGGAGCCCGGAGTACCAACGAAGTTTTGAGGAGCTTAAGAAGAAGCTGATTACGGCACCAGTGCTAACAGTACCGAAGCCAGGAGTTGAGTACGTGCTGTTAGGAGCCGTGCTGATGCAAGAAGGACGAGTGATTGCCTATGCCTCTAGACAGCTAAGGACTCATGAGAAGAACTACCCGACTCATGATCTTGAGATGGAAGCTGTGATTTTGGCTCTGAAGATTTGGAGACACTACTTGTTTGGAGAGAAGTGCCAAATCTTCACCGACCACAAAAGCCTCAAGTACATCATGACTCAGAAGGAGCTTAACCTGTGACAAAGACACTGGGTTGAGTTGCTTAATGATTATGACTGTACTATTGAGTATCACCCAGAAAAGGCTAATGTGGTAGCTGATACTTTGAGCCGGAGACAATCGGATGATGCCTCCACTAGTTACTCGATGTTTTCACTTATCGAGTTAAGGAAGTTGGGTGTTGACTTGACAGTGGATGATATAGGAGCTTTGCTGGCACACATGAGTGTCAAGTCTAACCTAAGAGGATGGATAGTGGAGTTACAAGATGGAGATCCCGACTTGGTCAAGCTAAAGGAAGGAGTAAGGAGTGGAAAAGAAGACAAGTACCGTATAGCTGATGATTGGGAAACGGGTATGTGTACCCAATGTCAGTAATATGCGTGGTCAGATCCTGGAAGAAGGTCATATGACGCCGTATGCGATGCATCCTCAAAGCACCAAGATGTATCAGAATTTGAAAAACCATTTTTGGTAGCCTCGGATGAAGAAGGACGTAGCAGATTATGTCGCAAAATGCATTACTTGCCAGCAGGTGAAAGCTGAACATCAGGCTCCAGCAGGCAAGAAGAGATCATTGACGATACCAGAGTGGAAGTGGGAGATGATCACCATGGATTTTTTGATTGGTTTACCGATGACTCGGAGGCAGCATGATGCTATTTAGGTCATCGTTGACCGATTAACAAAATCGGCTCATTTTCTTCCTATCCGCCAGACTGATACCATGGACACATTGGCGGGTAAGTATGTTGCTGAGATTGTGAGACTACACGGGATTCCAAAGTCCATAGTCTCAGACAGAGATCCCAGATTCACCTCACGATTCTGGAAGAGTTTACAAGCTGCTTTGGGAACCAAGTTGAGCTTCAGCACTGCTTTTCATCCTCAGACGGATGGACAGTTTGAGAGGACCATACAGACACTGGAGGACATGTTTAGCGCTTGTGCACTTAATTTCAGTGGGACTTGGGATAAGTACCTACCATTGGCAGAGTTTGCATATAACAACGGCTACCATTTCAGCATTGATATGCCACCTTTTGAGGCTCTCTATGGATGGAAGTGTAGGAGTCCGGTATGTTGGGACAAAGAAGGTATGAGATTGATTGTTGGACCGGAGTTAGTCCAACAAACAGTGGACAAGATCCAGATGGTGAGACAGTGCATGAAAGCTGCTAAGGATCGGCAGAAGAGCTATGCCGACAAACACCAACGTGAGATGGAGTATAACGTTGGTGAGAAGGTTTTTCTCAGAGTTGCACCCTGGAAAGGAGTGATCAGGTTCGGCAAAAGAGGAAAGCTGAGTCCAAGGTATATCGGGCCATATGAGATCGTTGAGAGGATTGGACCACTAGCTTACAGGTTGTCATTACCTGAAAAGCTTTCAAAAAAACATGATTTGTTTCACGTCTCTATGCTAAGGAGGTACCGATCAGACCCTAGTCATATTGTGGCCTCGGTGGATGTTGTAGTGGCAGAAGATCTTACCTACACAGAAGTGCCGGAACAGATTCTTGCTCGGGAAGTACGGCAGCTGTGGAACCGTACCATTCCTATGGTCAAGGTCAAGTGGAGTAAGCATTCTGCTAACGAATCAACATGGAAAGTTGAGGAGCATATGCGATCCCAGCATCCGCATCTTTTCATCGGTTCGGAGTGAATTTCGGGGACGAAATTCTTTTAAGGGGTAGACTGTAACAGCCCGGGTAAAAATTTACATTTTACCGGGACTGTAAAAATGCTTTGTACAGTAATTTACCATGTAAAAATAATCTTGGGTAATTATTTCAGGGTAAATTATGCATCGGATTCCGAAACCGACCCTTACCCCACGATCGGGATTTTTCCGCGGATTTTACGGACCAGAGTTGGAATTTTTTGGGTCCAGGAATCTCGAGAAAAATCATGTTTAACCTCGAATTGTCGGGCCAGAAGTAAAGTCAAAGGGGTATTATAGTTATTTTCTGGTCCAGACGGTGCACAGTATAACTGCACAGTGAAGATGCCTTACCTGTGCAGCTCGTGAGTTGTTTCCTGTGCGCTTGTGAGTCTCGACTGTGATGCCCGTGACTACATGTTTTATCTCCATCTTTTCCTGCAAAAACATACCCACACCTAGCATCATCACCATCCTTTCCCTTATGCAAAAACTTCACTGCCTGCAACCCATTTCTTTCCCCTGCACACACAACCAGTGTCTTTCTTCACCAAAACCAGAAAAAAAAAACAGAAAAGAAAGAAACCAGGAAAGAAAAGAAAAAAAAAAAGAACAAAAGAAAAGGGGAAGGGGGCTGCCGCCGCCCGCCACCACCATCTTCCTCTCCTCCACGCGTGGCCGCTGCATGTCTCCCTACGCAGCGCCGCCGACTGCCACATCACCGAGCCCAACCACCACAGCCATCACCAGCAACAAGCGCGATCGCCGTCGCGCCGCCCTCTACTGCAAATCGTCACCACCGTGCCCGTCTCCTCTTCTGCCGCCGAACGCTGCAGCAAGTCGTGCCACCGGACCACGAGTCTTCACCGCCCAGATCCACCCGCCTCCTCTCCTCTCTGCCGCTCGTCGCAGCCACCACAACACCTCGCCGTCACCTCGCGTCCCTGTGCTGCCTGCCATGTCGCGCTGTCTTGTGCCGCCGTTGCGTCTAGGTGAGTAACCCGTTTTCTAAACGGGTGTGTGTAGATGGGTTGAAGATGACCCGAATATCAGGGTCGCGGGTCGACCCGTTTCCATCGCGGGTCGTGGGTTGTTTGGTCTGTTGGGTTGGAGTGTTGGGCTTGTCTGGTTGGGTCAACATGGGTGCTGGGCTGGACTTGGCGGGCCTGAACATGGGCTTTAGTCTTGGTCCAGGCCTTGCACCTGGGTTGGCTCCTTTGGGCTGCATAATAGGGCCCAGCCCGATTTAATTAAAAAAAAAGAATAATTCTGGAAAATGATAAATAGTAGTTCTGGACAGAAATTAAATGGAGGAAAAATAATAATAATTATGGGAATAATCTGGAAAATATAAGTAAATAGTATATGGATATAATTTGTGAAAATAAAGGAAATAATTACTTTCGTATATTAATTTCAAGGAACAAAGTGATTATAACATAATTGCTAAATTATAGTAATATTCCTAAGGATGTGTACCATGGAATATACTACCGGAAAATATGAACACATGAATAATTTCTAGGAAGATTATTTTATGATAGTTAATAACCTTGAAAAAAAAATAATTATTATTTTTATCAAATATTTTGGAAAGTACATACTTAAGGAAGATAAAAATGGAAAGGGTATTATCAAAGTAAATACGTACCGAAATAATAACCGGATATAATTATGGTAAAATATTTCCGGCCTATGTAATTAAATGGTGAATTATGATGATAATGGGAATGACCCGGGGAGTACCGAGTAGGCACAGAATTTGTTTTACGGCTTACAGTAATAGTCGAGCATCTGCATATCAC
This sequence comes from Turnera subulata, assembly GCA_028386065.3. NCBI lineage: Eukaryota > Viridiplantae > Streptophyta > Magnoliopsida > Malpighiales > Passifloraceae > Turnera > Turnera subulata. Next base: position 27,441 of record JAKUCV010006889.1, on the reverse strand, counting down.
CTTATATGTGCATAAATTGTTGTTTGATATAGGACTTGATAACGAGCAGTACCCCGAGGAGCCTGAGCCGGAACACTTCGAGGACTATCAAGAATAGGGAAATCGGCTAAGGTGAGGATAAGTAAATATTTATATACTGCCCGTAGTACCAAGTTGCTTTTTGTTTGTTATCTGTGTTATAAGCTTGATTAATTCTTTGTGGCTATGAGTGGTTGTCGTGAGATGAATTTAATTGATATTTGTTACCGTTGATGTTGCTGAATTGATGCTACTGGTGATGCTGTTGATAATGTTAGAAATGTTGGTATTAGTAGGTTATTACTGTTGTTGTTGACTGTGAAAATTGTGTGAGTAGAGTACCGAGGGTACTAGTTGAAATAAGTTTGTATTATCCAGACGAGCAGAGAGGCTGTGAGCCTGCTCGGGATGATGAGAGAATGGAGGATAATAGAAATTAAGTAACTAGAAATAATAAAACTGGATACACTTAGACATCTAGTAAATCACAGTCAAATGTTGGAATAGCCAGATGGTAGTCTTATTCTTATGGTGCTGGGGGAGAGTGTGCTTGGGGTCTGCTCCCTGTCTGTACCAACTTTTATTTTAGGCGCTGGGGGAGAGTGTACTTGGGGTCTGCTCCCTGTCTGTGCCAGTTTTACATGGAGGTACCAGGGCGGGGTCCACGGGCTAGCTAGCTTGACTACCAGGCGATGACCACCAATTAACTAGTAATAGGGGCCCTGATAATAAAATTGGTATAGCGTGTCTAGAATCACAGAGTGTGTTAATTAGGGTTCGTGTGAACCTTAGTAAATTGCTGTTGATGTGACTTGGATTATTTACGGTTGTTTGTATATGTATATTTGCTTATGGATTTTACCCGGTGAGCACTTCGGACTCACCCCTCGCCTGCGTGACCTGGTCGCGTAGTTTGATTGTGCGTAGCTCAGGTACGTTCGAGGCAAGCTGTGGCGCACCCTCTGCCAGGCCCGGATCCATCCTGCGTTGCATCATGTTTATACTGTTGTCTATTGCTGTGTGGTATTAAGACTTCCGCTGCTTGCATTTTATTTCTGATTCGGTTGCTTGTTGTAATAATGTTCCCGTGCCGGGACAAGTACTGTTGATGTATTATGTACTTTTATTGTATTAATACTGTTGGTTGTGATATTTACCACTGTGGTTACTGTAATAGTATGTGGTCCCACGTGTTTACTGTGTGTAAAGGTAAATACGGATCGGGGCGTTTCATATAGTCTAATAACATAAGTAGGGATACGTACCCGCAAGTGGCTTAATCATTGAAATAAGTGCGCACAATGCCAACTTGCGTCGCACAATAGACCATCTAGTCGATGCATCATAAAAATTACCTAGATGGTCAACACGGTGGATTTATTAGTCCGCGTTCATGTCCCTGAATTATTTCCAAACTTGCTGGTGACTCTAGGCCAATCTCAACTTAGGAAGGTCGTATAATTAATTTCGCAGCAAACAAACACGTGAAAATTTATTGATTGTAAAGCTTCTGGTTTTTCAATGAATGACCAAATAAATTTCGTGCATCATTATTGACCCAGAATGGCCCAACCGGTCATTCCAAACAATAAGTCCATGTACCAACTTCAAGTTGGTGCCAGCTTCAGGCTGCTATTTATGTGTAAACTTCAGGCTGGATATGATAACTTAGAAAATTATTTACCAGCTTCTGACTGATGCATACTAGCTATAAATTACATATCTATCAGCCAACTTCTAGTTGGTCTCAGCTTCGGGCTGTGCAAACTGTGTATTTAAACACTTAAAATTGCTAGCTTCAGGCTAGCGCATTCCAGCTTCTGGCTGGATATGGTAAGTTTCAATTACTCAATTGCTAGCTTCAAGCTGCAATACATGTGTCAATATTAGGCTTATTTCTGCCGCTCATGTCGGAAAAGATCAGAATAATTGAGCAAATTTTTCCAAAAACAAATCCTCAAAGTTTGAAAATTTTGGAGTTTTGTGAAACCGAAAAGTCTTCAGGATCTTTTCGGAGACAGGAAAGAGGGTCCATATTTGGAAAATTGACACCTTGCTGTCTAAACTTAGGTTATAAAAGAGGGCAGAATTATGTGGTGAAACATGTAGATTCAGAAAAACCATATAAAGATAAAAGAATGCCTTCCCCAGAAACTGTCTTCTTTGTTGAGGGTGCCTCTCTAGGAAGAAGGAACAGGCTAGCATATAGCATGGTGAATGAACAACAAGAGGAGTTACCGAGTGAAATCGCAAGAATTCCTCGTTTGGTTTTTGTTGATGAACTATATTCATCCAGATTCTTTGTAACTCCTATGGAGGAAACTTTCTTCCTAGAGGACCAAGGCAATCTACGGGCTTCATTTTATGGCTCAGCTAATTCTATAATGTTTTTCATATCTGATAGACTGCAGGAATTTCAACTAGAGTCATCATGTCAATTTCAGAATCAAAGCAGCTATTATCAAGTTTCCATGATGGTTCGGAGTGTCCCGAGGGTTTCTGGGTTACCGCCTACATGGCCTAAGGTACGACTGTTACTGTAGAATTGCAGGGGTGTAGCAAGAAGGTCTCAAGACTTTGTGCGTACCTTAAGGGGTCTGAAGAATCAGTACAAGCCTAACATGGTACTGATTACTGAAACCCTGTGGCAACCTACAGAGAATCATGGAGCAATACCACTCCGTTTTCCTCCAACAAATTGGTTTGAGCTACCAGGAGAAAACAACATGGGTGGTATGTGGTTCTCCTAGAACGACAGTGTTAGGGTCAACATCAATAACGAGGCCCAGAATTTTAGGGTCAATGTTGTACCCAACCGATAAATAATTTGTTTAGCTTATGTATGAGAACAATTTCTCTATGTGAATGTTCTCCTTGTAATGAATCCCATATGCAATAATAATATGCATGTTTTCCTATTATCCTTGCCATTGTCATAACCTTCATGGTCATAATAGTTAGAATAATTTTATTCTCTGTCCACGGCAACATGCACATTTATAATTATACTGTCTCATTCGCTTCAGGGAATGGAGCAAAATCAATTCGATGGAATCCATAACAATTTCTTTTATTACTGTAAAAAAGAATATTTTGTACTCTTCAGGAGTTTATGCTCTTCCAGAGCGTAAACATATAATCTTCTAGATCATAGTTAAGCTTGTGTTCTTCACAGTTTATTCATGTAGGGGTATAGTATAGGTAGATGCAACAACATTCACATACAGTTTTCCACTCCCCCTTGAATGCTGTTGCATTTTGGGTAGGAGAAATGGTGCTCTTCAAGAGAAAATTAAAAAAACCCACGCTCTTCTGGAGAGTATTTATCTGCACATTCGTCTCCAGGACAAATGCTCGAGTCAACAATGATTTCACGTCCACGGTAAAAATTAACAATTATAACATACTGTAAAGTAAACATAATGTAATAAAATATAACAATTAACAATGAAATAGAACATAAAGTAAAATTATTCAATATATATTGGCTTGCACCTTCAGGGTAAGCAAGATAAATACAGTATAAATTTTCTGGTCATATCCATTTTCTGGTGGTTTATGTTTTTCTTCAATTTTCTTTAAAGGATCTGCAGGATCTTCCGGCTGTAAAACATCCGATCTTTGCCATTTTTCTTTTATTGAGTCTTCCAGACTATTATCATTTAAATACATTTCCACATTTTAATGCCCATGATAAATTTCTTCCGGAAATTTTAAGGGCCTCGGATACAAATGTTGTAATATTAACATAATTCTAAAAATTAAATAAATAAAAGACATAATTAAATTAAATAAATAAACATTGATCTTTTATTAATTAGCCCAACTAAAAATAAATAACCGAAAAATAAAAGTGATGGGCCTTGTATGAGCCCAAGCAAAACATAAATAAAATTAAAAGCGAGAAATTAAATGCAATAGGCCTTTTTAATAGCCCAATCGAAATTTAAATAAAAACATAAAATATGCTTACTCGATAAATCTTTTAGCAATAATAATAATATAATAATATAATATATGCTTACTCGATAAATCTTTCAGCAATATAATAATAGCATAATATAATATATGCTTACTCGATAAATCTTTCAGCAATATAATAATAGCATAATAATATAATATATGCTTACTCGATAAATCTTTCATCAATATAAATTATCCTCCCCTATATATTTTTTTTTCTCCCTTTTTTTTCTTTTTTTTTCTTTTTTCTGTTTTTTTCTTTTTTTTAATTATCGGGTTGGGCTTAAACAGGACCAGCCCAGACCTCTGCACAGTGGCCTTAGTGCCCAGCCCAGACCCGTGCAAAGGCCCGAGCCAGCCAGCCCAGCGCCCAAGCCCGACACTAGGCGCGGCCCGAGTTCGCTGACCCGTCGGGTCAGTCCCACCCATCCGGGTCGTCTTCCTCAGCTCGCGGGTCACCGGCCGTGGCGAGTTGCAGGCGGCGCAACGCGGTCGGCGAAGGCGAGCGGGGCGCCTTGAGGTGCTGCAGCACGCAATGTGCAGCGGCTGCTGGTGCTGCAGGCGTCGACAGCAGGAAAGGACGGATCGTCTCGGCACGACGGTGACGGTGCAGGAAATGAAAGTGGCCGCGGCGTCAACTGAAATGACTGCGAGAGGCGGCGTCGCGGTCGCTGGTGGAGGCGACGTCGTCGGCAGGAGGAAACCGCGGCCGGCTGTTCATGCGCAGGAGGCAGACCCGACTCGGCAGTAACGGGTTGCGGGTCTCGTCGTCGGGTTTCCTCTTGCTGTCGGAGCGTCCGGTGGCGGCGTCGGAAGGTGAAGGTTGCGTCGAGGTCGCGCCGGCATGGGCGAGACGATGGTGGCGGCGGTGAGATGGGTGGCGGCACAGAACGGTTACGGGTGAACAATAACCGAGACGCTGTGAGGTGATGAACTGTTCCTCCATTCGGTTTTTCTTCTTCCCAGTATTTTTTCTTCCCATTTTTTCCTGCTGGTTTTTGCACTGATTTGTTTTTCTTGCTTGGGTAGAGGCAGTGGTGCTGATAACGTGTTATAAAATAGGTGATTAATTGTTGTGTTGATGTGTTAAAAAATGATGTAGTAATAGGAGAGAAGAAGATGAAGGCAAAGGAGAATAGCTCACACCCGGTTCGTTCATATATCTTTTTCAGCAGCCAATATACTGGCTTTATATAGAAAAGATACAAAAGGGTAGTTGTGTGCAACGGATGCAATGACATACACATACATATATTTTTATAACAAAAAAAATAGAAGGACTTTGTTAGTAATATTATTGATACGAATCCTCTCCGTTAAAAATGCATCTTGAATAAAAGAAATAAAAGAAATGAAACATTTGTTTTGTGGGTGGATGCCCTGCCCCACTCTATCCGAAACAAACAACCAGTCTCGATGCTCGACACGAAACCAACTCTCCTTGCCTTTGGTCTGTTGTAAAGAACCACAAAAATTAAGAAGAAATGGTGACGACCCTGTGCGGCTCTCTGATTACTCCATCACCATCATCATCATCAGCTGCCATATCCAAATTCATCTCAGACCAACCATACCTCTCCATGCTACACAACAAATGCAGTTGCATGAAAGACCTCCACAAAATCCACGCCCAACTCATCAAGACTGGTCTTGCCAGAGACCCCATTGCCTGCAGCCGGGTCCTTGCCTTTTGCACCTCTAGAGCAGGAGACATCAACTACGCATACTTGGTCTTCACCCAAATCCAAAACCCCAACCTCTTCGTATGGAACACCATCATTCGAGGCTTCTCCAAAAGCTCTGTTCCTCAACAGGCCATACACTTGTTCATCCGCATGCTGTTCACTTCCCCCTCCCCACCTCAAACCCTGACTTACCCTTCGGTTTTCAAGGCCTATGCGCAGCTTGGCCTTGCCCGTCAAGGCTCTCAGCTTCACGCTAGGGTCATAAAGCTCGGACTAGAGGATGACAATTTCATCCGGAACACCATCCTCTACATGTATTCCAGTTGCGGGTTCTTGAGCGAGGCATGGAGGGTGTTTGATGCAACCCTGGAACTTGATGTGGTTGGATGGAATACAATGATTATGGGACTCGCTAAATGTGGGGAGGTGGATGAATCCAGGAGGCTGTTTGAAGAGATGTCGTGTAATAGGAACACAGTTTCCTGGAATTCTATGATAAGTGGGTATGCAAGAAACGGCAGGTTTGTTGAGGCATTGGAGCTTTTCAGAAAAATGCAACAGCAGAAGATTGAGCCTAGTGAGTTTACTATGGTGAGTTTGCTAAATGCATGTGCTTGCCTGGGGGCAATCCGGCAAGGAGAATGGCTTCATGATTACATAGTGAGGAAAAATTTGGTCATGAACTCAATTGTGGTTACAGCAATTATAGACATGTACTCCAAGTGTGGAAGCATTGACAATGCTCTTCAAGTGTTCAAGACAGCTACCAACAGAGGGCTGTCTTGTTGGAACTCCATGATTCTGGGCTTGGCCATGAATGGTCGTGTGAATGAAGCAACCCAAGTATTTTCGACGCTTGAATGTTCTTCGAGCTTGAGACCGGATTGCGTTAGTTTCATTGGTGTGTTGATGGCATGTAGTCATGGTGGGTTGGTGGATAAAGCAAAGGAATATTTCTTGCTAATGACGGAGACCTACGGAATCAAGCCATCAATAAAGCATTATGGTTGCCTTGTTGATGCGCTAGGACGAGCTGGACTCCTGGAAGAAGCAGAAGAGCTGATAAGAAGCATGCCTGTGGATGCAGATGCCGCTATATGGGGGTCTCTAATCTCATCTTGTAGGAAACATGGAAACATTGAGATGGCAAAGCGAGCAGCACTGCATTTGGTTGATTTGGATCCGGGTGAAAGCTCAGGCTTTGTGGTCATGTCCAATATGTATGCTGCCTCTAGCCGTTTTGAGGAAGCAATACACCAGAGAATGTCTATGAAACAAAAGCAAATAGAAAAGGAACCTGGATGTAGTTTGGTTGAAGTCAATGGTGAAGTTCATGAATTTATAGCTGGTGGAAGGCTGCATCAAAAGGCCAAAGAAATTTACCATCTATTGGAAAACCTGGGAATGGCATCAAGAGGAATGGGATAGGATTCGAAGTTGTTGATCCATTTGTTCTATTATTATGTGATTATTGGGTAGATCAATGATAAAGTTATCACTTATCATAACAGAACAGAGATGTTTTGGTATAATGAACTCGAGATATATATGCTTCCATTCCTGAAGCCCTGTTAAACGAAAGACAACTGAAGTGACCAATTGGTTCTGATCGTAAGTATATTTGCTTATAAATTATGTTGTAGTCAACGAACTCTTACTTAGTTGAAAGACAAAAGTGTTGCTATTATCATTATCCATAATGAGTGTAGAGAGGCTACATGGATCACTGATCTTACAAGGAAGCCAAGCAACCCCAGTGAAATGACCAAACACTAGTAGGATTGGGGGGGAGTAGCTAGCTAGACCAAATAAATTAGCCGAAGACAGAGTAGGCTAGGTTTTTGAGACAGTGCGGCCTGGCGCCCAGGAGTATATCTCTGGAGGCACATTACCATTTGTAAGCAAGTTCTGTGGCACCCCATACAGATCAGACATATCAAAGTGGTGGTGACGACCATTTTGGTAATGCTGGTTGTGGATGGCGGTGGCGATTTCATCGTCATCCAAGGGAAGACGATCAAAAGTGGCATTCATGAATGATGCAGCCATGATGACAACAGGGCCTGAGGCAATGAGTGCACCCACCACACCTCCGCCCACCACCTGCCCCTGTGCTCCTGCAAGGTAGATGGTCAGCCCAGTGATCCCCGGGGGAGCAGGTGGAGGCAACACCGAACCAAGCAACGACAGTATCTCGAACCGGCCATGAAGAGTCACAATGGCCCCCGATGAGGCTGGTTGTCGAAGTGTGACATTGGTTACACAGCCACTCCCACTGAGAACACATATCCCTCGCTGCTTCCTTCTAGCGAAGTTGGCTAAACTCTCACTCACATCACACCCCGAGCTCACCTCCATTGCGTGAGCCCTGAGTGCATTGGCACTATCTCTAGTCACAATGATAGGAGGTTTAGGCTTATTCTTTGAGCCTGCAGGCCTGCCCCGAGGCCGCCTCATGCTCTCACCCTCGCCTGCTGTTGGTGGCACTGACTTGGGCAACTTCGGAGCTATTAGAATTGTTTCCATGCCAGACCTCTGGTTATTGTTATTGACCTTGTCAGACTCTGCGTTTCTATCCATTATACTGTCAGACCCGAAGGAAGGGACTGTTAGATCTGCCCCACCGGCCATTTATCAGACACAAAATTCACAGATATGCTCTCAGTACCCGGTTTAAGTAGCAGCCCCTGTGCTCATAATTTTATTGCACGAAGCCAAAAGAATGATTGGAATTAGGAGAAAGTTAAGTGGCACCAACCCTGCAATTAACGGCATACGCACTTTTCCCACCGCCTAACCCCTAACTGATATGTCGCTCATGTCAATTGTCTTTCCCTCTAAATACCCATTTCCCATAAAAAAGATATTCAGCCTGAGGGAGAGATAAACTAAGCTCAAGCACTCATGCTCATGCATAAACCACCTACCAAACAAAACAAATATATGAATAAACTTCGAGTTGATTCCTAGAGACGGAGCGCACATTGTAAACAGATTACCGCCCAGAAACATTTTTAATCTACGTGTTAGTTTCCTTTTAGCACTTCAATCAAAGCTCTAAGAAAATAACACGAGACCCGAAATATCGCTGCCTCAATGGATTAGTAAAATAAAAATATTGAGGCAAATGGAAGAGGCAGTTATCAACTCTTCAAAGTATGTACAAGTGGGAGGAGCCAAAGTGCCAGACCCTCAGAAACCATACGTACTTCTAACCTAACTGCCAAACAAAATCTAATTGCCGCTATTAAACTTGCTACAGAATGAACAAAAAAAAACCATCAGTTGCTGTGCAGCCAAGTGTCCTTGCATAGCCTAAACACATCAGTAAATCCGCTACCATAGTTGATGATGAGATTGCTTAGATGATGGCATTTGATGGTTGCCGTAACCCATATCATTATGTCTTTGCCACTGTAAATCTCTTGTGATTCCTGCTTGAGAATGATACCCATTTGCATTCAATTGCGCACCATAATCCTCTGGGAGCTGCTGACTTTGCTGATATCTAGAGAAGAGCTGGTTCTGTCCCATTAAACTTAGATATTCGTTGTCTGTAATGGAGGACAGTGCTCTCGAAGAGTTACCATTCTGTTTTTTTTTTTTTTTCCAAAAAAGAGAGAACCAATCATTATAGGAAAAGCAGAGAAATTCTAATTAGCCATAGGAGCCTGAAAAATACACTCTGGTTCCATACTTGAAATAGCAAAATTCCAAATGCAATCATTGGAAAATTTACAAGGGAACCACTATGGCCTTTACCTGGTGAAGCGTTGGGAAGACATTCCTCTGTTGATAATGAGAAGGCAAAACATCATGCCCCACTACAGAGCCACCGGAAGTGGTTGATAAGCCCTGCAAAAACCCTCCACGGAAGTCGGCTTGACCTGTTAAACCTCCATAACTCGGAACACCAGCATCAGCATGAGGCAAACTGCTTCTAGCAGCAATACCATTATATTGTGAGAAGCCATAATCCCTGCCTGCCATAGAATCATAAAAGACATTGCTATCTCGATATGCCTGCTGCATTGAAGTAGGTGGATTGCGAACAAAACCATGAGGCATGGTAGGGTAGCCAGTCAAATCAGCTGCTTCACCCACAGGATTGGTGGGTTGAGCATACAAGTGGCCCAGCTGGTGCTCAGGCAGTGAAGGTGTAGTGGCAAGGTTATTCACAGGAGGCGTCGGTGAGTACGAAAAAGGTAATGAAAATGCATGAGGATTTGTAATCTGCAGACAAGCAAACAGTTGAAAAGAATTAGCTTCTTTGAATTGGACATGCAAAGGACTGTCCCTGGATACTTCTGAGGTTTCTCGAATGTTGTAGAGTACAGATACTTTAGGTTTATCCAGCACTGACAAAAGGTGATGCAACCAGAAAAGCAATAGACTTTATCTAATTAAATTTCAATTGACAGACATGGAAAAATTCTGTAACTTTCCAATTACAGAAATTATCTGGGTTTGAAATTAAATGAATGTTTTAACATCATTTTATGATTCAACTACGTTTCAACAATTACTTCAGTAAAAGTTATATTTCCTTATTCAAAACATAAGCGCTGATGGATGAGGATACCAGCAAAAAGTTTAGGTGTATGTTGAGTCCATAAACGAAATGGTTATGTTACTCTACAAAGACATTTATCAATGCAGTGTCAGTAGCTATGCAACTTAATTTATAATAACAGTGTCTCATTCAACTTTAGGTAGCACTGCAAAGGATACAAAGCTATAAGGCCTTTTATGTCACTCTCCCAGCTACAAATCTGCACAGAGCTTAATACCACTCATAACAATATCCCAGGACAAAGAATTCTAAAACCTCCAAAGAAGCACACAACTCTAACCCTCTGCCAAATAAACCCCTAATCCTTTCCTTCTTCTACCACCTCCACAGGCTGGATGAAAAAATACAAGATTTAAATCATACATTACATTTGTTTTACTTCAAAGTAATAACACAGCTTATAGCAATCAAAAAAACAGTTGGGTCCTTAGAAACCACAGCCCCACCCCAAACACTTGTCCCATATGCCATATGAAAGTTAAATCAAAAGTGGAGTTGAAGTAGTCTGGAACTGAAAGTTTCAGGGGCTTCTATGCCTCAGATTCAAAGAATCAGAGGAAAATTTTCAAAATAACCTCTTGAATCTTACCAGACAAAGACAACACGATTCACAGTTAGATTTCAACTGTTGGTTGATGCATACCTCAGATAATGGGGTAACACATCTGACATTGGAAGACAAAGTATCACCATATCTGGAGGGCACTGATTGTTTACCAGGAAGTGTATGGTGAGAAACTTCTGAAGACTGAACAGGTAATGAAAACAAATCAACTGGCATAGGCATTGAATTTGCTTCCTGAAGGGAAAAAAAAAAAAAGGAGAGCAGGAAATTTTAAATCAGTATCTTATGATCCATATCCAACAAGAATAAACCCATACGAAGTTCAAAGAGTGTAATATCCAACGGACATGAGTAAAAGCAAGAATAATGAGGAAAAAATATGTGACAGTTATAGAACAATACAAGCGGTGTTTACCAGCTGGCAATGAACAATCAGAACCCCGAGATCATGACAAAAAAATGAAGAGAAGAAAAAAAATGCCAGAATTGAACTGGGACAAATATAATGGAACAGAAGCAAAAATTTAGCATTATTAGGCACACAGAAATTGATCTAAATAACAACATTATGTACCTACAAATATAAATGAACTAAGCATTGTAATTCATTACGTGTAACTGGAATTTTTCCCAAAAACTGAAATTGATAAGAACCCAATAAACATGAAACGATGAACTTGAACTTACAAAGTGACAACTTATGATAATGAGAATGCATAACAAGAGTGGTAGGTAGACCGAATTGAACTTGGGAGTTAAATTTGCAAATACCCAAAGCTAGATACTAATGAAATGCATGAGGATTACAAAAGCCGAGTTAGCGCTGACCATTTTTTCTTTCTTCATCCTACCTTTTTGCCCAGTTAGCAACAAAAATTAAAATAAGCTGAAGCAGAAATCTTTGCTACAGTTAGCAGATTATATGCATTAATTATTTTGACTCCAGGCAAGTAGAAAATACTGATAAGTTAATTTAGATAGATAGAAACAAATCAAGTGCATATTATACCAGTTGCCTATCGAGAGCAAGACTCCTATCATTTGGATCCAGCACAACCGACCAGGGGGCACTTGAGTTTTGGGTCTTCTTAAAATTAGTATTATGTAAGGATAACGGCTGGATGAATTCGTGTCCACCAGAGACCTTGGGAATATTTCGTCTTAGTAGCTCTGGCAAAGAAGATAAAGGTGCATCATCTGTGACTGATTGGCGACCACCAAAGATAGATCCAAGCTGATTATTACGAAGGCCCTGGCCAGGGTACACTGAATTTCTGCACATGATGTATCAAAATATGATTATTACAATAAAAAATTAAAAAAAAAAACTGAAATACATTGGAAAAGAAGACAACTGGCATGTACCTAGTCTCCAGGAACTCAGGTGGAGAACCTCTCATTTCAGAGGCCTGTTCCAAGCTAAATTTTGAGGCATTAGATGATAATGGTCCAGGAAGCGCAGCTTGTGCACCAGATTTATATGTACCAAAGCTCAAATGAGAGCAATCTGCAGAGACGGCCTGCATATAATTTGGAAAAACCACTTCCCGGTTCCCCTCTGATGAAGGGACAGTAGGATCCTTCCCTAAGTTCAGCTCCTTCAAGCTGACAGCAGCTGATGATACTTCATGATCCAAAGATGCATTCAGAACAAAAACATAAAATCCATCACAAATTCATAAAAGAGACAGTAAAATATAAGAATAAGGAATAGAATGTGCACCATGCTTTAACTTGTGCATATAGCACTCAGTTTAACAAACAGGACGAATATAACAGTTACTGCTACAAATGGGGGTTTAATTGGAGATACCTCTTCCTCAAACAAAAAAAAATATAGAGATACCTTTTAGGTCCAAAAGAATAAATATTTACAACTCAGACAAACTTTAGTCTGTCACAGAGCATCCTTTTTTCTTTTTTTCTCTCTTTTTTTTTCCAAGTATGTTGCTATCAGTATAAGACAGCAAATGAAACATCAGCCACATCATCAATTAAAAATGAATCGCAAAAGTCATCATTTTAACACAGAGTCGACGCTTTTCACTACATCAACAAGAGAAACTGCAATAATATTGAAATAATAAATTGAAAATTACCTTCACTTAAATGAGAAGCACCTCCAAGGCCATTCAAATTTTGCTTTCTGCTAGATGAGGAATCAAATTCAACACGATCAGGACCAGAACTCGTGCTAGAAACTTCACCATCTAAGACTCGGACCTCATCTGATTGACTGCCATCAGGCAATCTAGTTCCATCACCAATGACGTTGGATATTCTAGGAAGCTTCTCCCCCCATGTGGCAGTAGAAGCATTTAAGACAGATGGCACATTGAAAGCGTTTTGCTTCTCAGACACAGACAATTGAGTGTCAAAACCATGATCACTGGAAGCAACAGAAGAATCAAGGTTTGCTTTTGACACGTGAGAATGATGTTCCAGATTTCGGTCCATTTCTTCCAGAGGATGGGGAGAATCATAAGGCGATTTGAGACGGTATAAGGATGAGTTTTGTGAATCTTCACCTTGTGGTATATATGGTGCTCCTTGTGCAGTCTGTGAACTCCTGCTTTGTGACCTACCCATCTTAAGAATGTTGGCCATGGAAAAATGTCCTGCAGTACCACCCGACCAAGCAGATTGTGTTACTGCAGATGATGATGATGCAACAGTATCACCAGCCCCTGAAATCTGTTGTCCACTATCAGTATTGATATAATTGCTGCAAAAAGAATAATTTCACATCAGTCAAACTTTGCAGAAGAACACAGTAAATACAAGCAAATATCGATAAAAGAAACTAGAACCAAACAGAATATTTTTATGCTTTTACCTACTCCCTTGGAAAAACTTGGCAATCAAAATAAAAGAGATGGACAGATAGAATAAAATAGTCACAAGTTAAAATTACCGTTAGCATAGTAAGTAGACATGAACTAGAATGTCCACATGCGGTCAAAAGTGAAAAAATGAAATGCAAGCTACAATAACATCAACCAAGGTGGTTGACAGTTCTATCCTGCAGCATTTCAAAAATAATGTGGAACATGTGAAAAAGAAAACCACAAAAGTCTTATTTCATCTGCTTGAGAATTCCGAACCTCTAATGTTGATTTCACAAGAAAGATGCAATTTGCATAAGCTAAAACAATGGAATGAAAATTTCCTATTCAGGAGACAAGCAATACCTTGACTGTCTTACTGAATGTAGCTATGCAACACTATGTAAGTGATAATGTAGCTATTCCAAGTTGTAGCAGAACTAAAGAAGAGAAAGTGACAGATAGTAATAGCTCTAAAGAATTCGGTAAAAGTAGATTTCCTCATACTAGACCAAAGGCATTCATGGAATTGCTTTGGTAAAAGTAGATTTCCTCATACTAGACCAAAGGCATTCATGGAATTGCTATAGAACTATGTAATCATGTGTTTAGCAGGAATCAATTCACATCTCTAAACATCTATTATGGGCTTAAATGCATGTAACATTATCGCTTACATGTATACATTCGCAACCTTTATGATGCCCCAATGTTAAATGTTAGCATACAGACTTTTAATGGCCAAACTGGAGAACATCCACTGATTGAATAGAACCAGAGACACAAAACTTAAACATGATCAGCAATATAAGGACACACCAAAAACAAAAAATTATTGAACCATTGGGTAAGATTTACAAGTGAGTCCATGAGAATACCCACCTCCATATGTTTAAAGCTCTTTCATGTTGAGACCTAGGGCAGACTTATATGAACAAGGTTTGATGATGGAAACCATTGAGCATCCATGCATCTAAGGCCAACAAAGAATAACTAGTATATTGTCAAGCATATAATGCTTTAGGTACAGAATAGAACTAACCCATGAGATGAAGGCAGAGATGGAGGCTGCTCTTTCATTGTTTTCACACGATAAGTCAGTGATGGCACACAAGTTACTGAGGGAGGAACTACCCCATTCTCTCTCCTGTGTGGAGTTTTACCAAGGTCTGCCAGGAGTACACAAGTTCATGTAGTAAGAATACACAAGAGTATCAAAAACCAACATAATATCACCAATTCATCCACCACAAGCCTCTGACAGTGAACAGTGTCATTCACAGAGTACAGACCATTATAGCTAATCTGAGACTGCAAGCGTCCATTACTGTGCTCACCAGCAACTCTAACAGCGCGATAGCCATTAGTAGTACCCCGAGCCTTAGATTCATGCGTCTCCTTCATCTGAAGAAACATAAGCATGCAACACCTCATGTAACGTAAGATAAGAAACATGAATGATGAAAGTAAGAAAGCAATGAATGAATAACTGCTGAAGAACAAAAGAAGTTCCATCTGAAGCAGAACACGAGAATGCAAAAATGCATAACAACTCCCCTAGCTGACCAGAGTCCCTCTATTCAAGATCCAAGAGTGCAACTCAACTGGTTGACAGGGATTTATCAACTCCGTAGAAAACCGAAACTGAATTGTGACAAAAGAAAAAAAAACAGTGAAGGTACCTCTTTTCTTCTTTCACGCTTGCTCTTCACTTCATGAAAAGTGTCTACACAATTTTTTGGAGAAAAAAAAAGGATTACGAAGGCTGATTTTATACCAACAGCGTGAAAGCTCCATGCTTACATGTAAATAACAGCTTGCAAGCTTGCGGTATAAAACAGCGCGAAAATTGAGCACAATCAAACAGAAAAATAGCAAAAAAATACCGGCGGCTGTATAACGGCTTCTGCTCCCAACACCAAAACAAATTTGAATCCTCCTCAAGTCAACTTACTTTATGGCGATTTCTTTTTTGTTATTGTTTTACTGTCTCTTATATCAGTATTATCCGTTTCAGTAACAAAAAAAAAAAATACCTCCAGAAATCAAGCAGTAAGATTTTTCAACACCTAAAACCCTAACCAGCAGTCCCTACCAGTGACTTTTGTCTTAACTAACAAAATAAATATAACTAACCAATAAATACATCAAAAGAGAGAAGAAAAACGGCGGCAGTCGAGGGAGGGAGAGACCTTGAGAGAGGAGGCGGTTGAGGGCGTCGCTAGGGTCCATGTGGCAGTCGGCGAGTGCGGCGTAGATCTCCTCGTCCGTACACCCATCGCCGACAATCTCTCTCAAGCTCTGGACCATCTTCTTCTCCCCTGGCGGTATCTCCCCCGCCGCCTGCACTCCTCCTCCGTCGCGGCCGCCGCCGCCGCCACGGTTACTCGTCTTTCCTTCACTCCCCATTGTTGTTATTACTGACTGGCTCTGTCCTCCTCCTGTCGTCGAATGCGGGATTTTCTCTATGTGCGCTGCTTTGGTTTGTGTTTAGCGGCCCGCTCTCCTTCCCTTTTGGATTACGATACCCAGAGATTATCAAATCAAACAAAATAGTCCCTCTTAAAGAAGACCTATATATATATATATATATATAATCGGTTACTTACTCCTGCTCGCTGCCTTATAAATAATGAAAACAACCCTCTTTTTCTTTTCCTTCTCTGTCTCTAATTTCGGGGGCATTTTCCTCTTTTCTATCATCTATTTTATTGTATTATATTATTATTGTTTCGTTACTATTATAGGACCTCG
The DNA here is from genome assembly GCA_028386065.3 of Turnera subulata. Taxonomy (NCBI): domain Eukaryota; kingdom Viridiplantae; phylum Streptophyta; class Magnoliopsida; order Malpighiales; family Passifloraceae; genus Turnera; species Turnera subulata. Next base: position 11,058 of record JAKUCV010006889.1, on the reverse strand, counting down.
TTAGTGTTCGTGTGCGTCCGTTTGCTTTTTGCCTTTTTTGGGCTTCCCAAGCCGGGGGCGATGCTAATCTCACTTTTGGTTTTTTGTTAGGGCTTTCACTTCTCTCACTCACTCTTTAGCTTGGTTGGTAAAGGAGTTAAGACTCCATTTGGAATGGGAGACTTAGACCAAGTTTACGCGGACTTGGGTAGACTTGGACCCGAGTTCACCTTTAGCGAACGAAAACGGAGTGAATCCATGTGGACTGTCGTGGATTCGAGCCCCACGATCAGGGGACTCGGGCCTGGACTTGAGGCCCTTCGAAAAGGTGTGGCCTCGAGTCCAAGCGCGATGGACTCAAGATTTATGACAAAAATTAACCTTGCTTATTTTTCAATATTCTAATACTACCCAACCGAATAAAATGCCTTAAACCATTTTTTTTCCTCTCTCTTTTCTTTTCTTCTCTCCCTTTCTCTGCTTTCTCCCACGACCTCTCCCCTACTCCCACCTCCTGTTCACACGCAACACAACCACCAAATTCCTTCTGATTTTGCCAAGCCACCACCATGAAGAAGTCGTCGGCCTCCTCTCCTCTAACCCTCTTCTTTTCTAATTGCTTTTCACTTTTTTGTTTTCTGTTGGCCTCCTCTTCTCAACCAAAAAGCCTCTTTCCTCCCTTTTTCTTGCCGTTTCCAGCCATGGTATCCATCAAACCGCAGAGGGGTGGGTGGCGCGATTACATGGGAAGCAATTTGAAGGGTTAAAAAGAATTAAATGGAGGGTTTGTGGAGGGATTTATGGTGAGATTGGTAAAGCTTCTGAAAAATTAATTTTCAATTTTGGGTGCGTTTTACTTTGATTTGTTTGAGGGCTTTTTCTTCTGGAAGGTTAATTGATGTCTAGGAAGGTTGAATTCGAGTTGAAATTGTAAGATTTGGCGGATTGTAAATCTACGATCATATGCCTCAGAATTTTTGTTTCCCTTTTATGTACCCTGGTTTCAATGTCTGTCCTTTTGTGTATCTCGGGCAGCCCAACTCATGACGTGGTTATCTGTCATGATCCACTTGACACGTGTCGCAATTCTATTGGAGCTACATGGATTAAAATATAGGTCCCACCTTATATCTCAAATATTCTTATTTGTGGGTCTCAAAAAATTCCACATGGAACCAATGGTATCGTGCCATGTGTAGTGGACCTGGATAAATGGTCATGTCATCACCTGGGCTGGCCGAGGTAGACAAAAGGAATAGAAATTAAAACTCGAGGTACATAAAAAGGACACAAAAACTCTGAGGTATACAATCATGACAAAGGAGAAACTCCAGGTATATAAAAGTTATTTAACCCGTTGGTAAAGAAATTATCGAGTTCAGTTCAAACTCTATTGAGTTGAAATTTGAGCTTAATTGATATATGTTGAACTCATTTTTGTGAACAAGGCAGACCAACTGACTGACAAGAAAACCTAGACCAACCCCTGGACCTTCCTCTCTTTTTTTCCAGTAAGACTTGTTAAGCTTTCCAACAGAAGCTTTTCTTTAGCAAGCCCCAGGAAACCAAGCAGAAAATCCAAAAACTTGGGAATAAAGGAAGCCACCTTATCCCGTGAAACCCAGAACCCAAGAATCCAACCCCAAACCTTAGAACTTGGGGACTAAGACTCTTTAGAGCCTAAGGCTCCTTCAGCCTTCTTGAATAAGCCTTATTCACCGTCTCAAGGGCCTATACATACAAGAGCCCATTGATGTATTAGTAATCTTCATTCATGTACGATATAAGCTTAGTTCAATAAAATTTTATTTATATTTACTACATCAGTTGGCGACCATAGTAGGAGCGACGTCGGTCCCTTACGAGAAATTTTTTTATGGAGATGTAGAAAGTGAAGAAAGGAAGATTTACCAATAAGTTCAATCCAACTAGGAGGCACCTTCAACGGCACACTACCTTGGTAGCAAGAAGAAGCCTCAAGCGGGAGCAGAAAGTGAAGGCCTCCTTGAGAGCACCGTTCGAGGCCCGGAGTGTGACACTTGGGGTCGATGAGGACGAACAGTGTACACCGGTGTCGGGGTGAGTATGGAAAAGGAGCGGCTTCTAGCAATCTTCTAAATAGAGGGGCACATAAATGAACTGAATCCACACCCAAATAAGAGAGATCCTAAGATTGTGTAGGGATGACGTTGTATAGTTGGCAATTTCATAATTATAAAAGTATGAGACTGTATAATTAAGAGTAAATCAAATGAAGTGATCTTGAGATTGTACAAGTATGGGACTGTAAAATTGAGAATAGCATAAACGGTTTGATGGATACTAACTATATCAACAAAGTGCACCGACCTTTTCGGTGCCCATTTTAAAAGAACCCCAAAGTTAAACATGCTTGACTTGGAGTAATTCTAGGATGGGTGACCTTCTGGGAAGTTTTTCTGGAAAACATGTGAGTGAGGACAAAGCATGTTGAAAAGGTCTCGTGTTGGTTTGTAGTGACAATCAACAAGTTGAGACATTACAATTGGTATCGGAGCTCCAGAACTCCCATAGTATGGTGCAGGGTTAGGGGACGAACCTAGGCGGGAAGTGTACGCTGGTGCCGGGGTGAGCATGGACAAGGAGTGGCTTCTAGCAAGCTTCTAGATGAATATAATCCACACCCGAATATGAGAGATCTTGAGACTATGTAAGGATATGGCTGCACAATTGGATGATTTTGTAATTATATAATTATGGGACTGTATAATTAAGGCTAACTCAAATAAAGTGATTTTAAGGTTGTACAGGTATGAGACTGTGCAATTGAGAATAACTTAAAGGGTGGCTCAAGAGCCAGATGACTATGATGAAAGAGATCCAAGATTGAGCACCTTTGAGAGTGAAAATCTAGGGACTCGTAGAAAGGCTGCTCAAGAATTCCCAGATTATGCAATTGGGTCTATATAAAGAAAGTCAAACCCTATCAGGTGTGTCACCCATCCCAGATGCTGTTGGAAGTACAACCTATTGAAAAAGCTTTCGATGGAGGCAAAGAGAAAAAAATGGGAAGAAGAAAAAAGATGAACAGTGGTCTGAACCTCAAGCCAACCAGCGATCAGAAATTTCGAGAGACTGATACCAAGTTCGAAGATACAAACTCTGTAATGATGGAGATAATAGAGACCTTAAAGGCCAAAACTGAAGGCGGAAGCCCTAGAATGCAGAAGTCTCAAGCTATATACCTAGAATGAAGATCTACAAACACAAAGGAGTTGTGCCCAACAACAAAGGAGCCAGAAACCTGGTACAAAGAATACCATCATTATAATCATCGGGGGCTAGAAGCAGAAGAGTTTTCAGAAGAGAATTCGAAAGACCTCTCAAGAGTAGGTAGAAGTCACAAAGGAATCAGAAGGTACCCCTTCTGAAAAAGCAATTAGAACACTTAAGGACTATGTTGAGACACCCAGGTACCAAGAAGCTTCCAGGATGGCATTATACTCCATATGAAGCTCTAGCAGGAAGGAGGCAAATGATCTTCCAAGAAAATTCTATAAATATATAGGCTTACTCATGAATAGAGATGGCAAAAATCCTCAATGTCCCGGGGATCGACAGGGATTCCCCGTGGGGATGAGGATGGGGACGGTTATTGACCCGTGGGGACGGGGATGGAGAGGATTTTCAACCCAAGACTAATTTAGGGATGAGGATGGAGATCATAGTACCCGTCCCGTGGGGATCCACAAATATATTAAATGGCCATTTTACCCCTCTAGTTAGTATTCCATATAGGATTTTTAGTCATTTTATTCAAATAAAAAACAAAAAAGATAAAAGAATAATATAATATAGACCACAAGTTCTGTTAAATTCACTTACTTTTATTGTATTTTTCATTATCATGTTAGTTGTGTGCTAGATTTCTTTCATCATGTATAATGTTTGCTTGTGTATAGTGTATAGTGTTTGCTTGTGTGCTAGATTTCAATCATGTCCAAAAGAATCTCATCTTAGAGCAATCAAGAGCATCTTCAAGTATTTAAAAGGAACATTATCTCTAGGCTTGTGGTATCCTAATGTAAACTCTTTTGAGCTAACAAGCTACTCAAATGCAGACTTTGCAGGGCGCACTCTTGATAGAAAAATACAAGTAGTACTAGTCAACTACTTGGACAATCACTTGTATCTTGGTCAAGTAAAAAAGCAAAATTCTATTGCTACTTCCACAACCTCGAGGCTGAATATGTAACAGTTGGTGCATGTTGTGCACAAGTACTATGGATGAAACAAACACTTGTTGATTATGGACTAACTTTTAAGTGTGTTCCTATATTTTGTGACAGCTCAAGTGCCATCAATCTAACCAAAATCCGGTGCAACACTCTCGAACCAAACATATTGAAGTGAGATATTATTTTATTCGAGACCATGTGTTTAAGAAGGATGTGGCTATTGAGTTTGTGAGAACTGAAAATCAACTGGTTGACATCTTCACCAAACTATTGAAGGAAGATCAATTCACAAAAATCAAACTCGAGCTTGGAATTTGCAATTTACCATAAGTATTCTTATTTGGCTTCACTTTTGGCTTTTATCTGCTCATGCATATCATAACACATTGCACACATAAACACTTAAGAAATATTCAATTGTCACACATTCCACACTTGCACTAAGCATATGAGCATATGACAACAAGCCATGGCTGCAATCAAATAATCAAGGGCATCGAAGAGGAGGAGTTGCAAATGGTTCAAGAACGAGCCAAAACCTATTGTCCAGCGGTCCATGTGTGACGGTTAATAGAAAAGAAGAAACGTAAAGCAGGGTCAAAACGGGGAGTTTTGACAAATGGTTAAGTGGTGTCCCGCGTCTGACACAAAGAAAGAAAAGATGCAAAAAGTAGGGGCCTCATTAATGGAAGTGGCTGGTTTCTTCTCCTTCACAAAACTTGTGACTATCTCTTTCCTCCATTATCCACTTCCTTTTTAACTTCCACTTTTAGTTTTTCTCTCAAACATATTAACTCTTCAAACCTTAGAAATTCTCTCCCACCATGAAGACAAACACCGGCAAAGGTAAAGTGTTAAGACAAACCCCTACAAAACAAAAACCACAAAAACCGTCTGCACCTCCTAAAGGAAGAACTAAGAGTGCTGCTGCAAAATCTATCTTCAAGAAGTCCTCGACACCGGAAAAGAAAAAGGGGAAGGAACCTGAAGCAAGTGCAAGCCTTGAACTCACTTCACCAGAAAGAGAGGCTGCTGTCCAAATCGAGAAACTCAAACTTGGAGGACAACCCGAAGCCTCACAACACAAAGAAACCACGGTGCCTTCTGAGGAAGGATCTGATCACAAAATTCGTGACTTCAATCTTGCAGACACACCACCGGGTAACATCTTTGAATCTGGGATTTTGACATCTGCTCCTTTTAGTGTCTGTGTTTCAAGTTCTGGGGAAGTTTATGTTGCTGAGAAAACCATGCTAGGTTCTATTGAAACACAGTCAGATGCTAGAAATATTCCTGTTGATAGTGTTGTTGTGAGTATTGAGAAAGGGGTCCAATCTGGTGAAAAGACCAAGTCTTTGGATAAAACTGGTTCTGTTGGTGAAAGTTTTGGATCCACAAAAACCAAACATGATGTTCTTGCTGGGTTTGTGAGGTCATTGGTACCCCCTCCTGGACAAGATCCTGAAGAATTCTTTGCAGAAAAGATGAAGGAATTGGGAGGAGTCATAAGTGATCTAAAAGAAAGCTTTGAAGATACAAACAGAGAAGAATTGGCCAAATCTGCCAGTCTTATAAGGAAGAATTTGGCTGATGAAAAAGCCAAATCTGGAGAAACACAAGGAATTGATGAAGCTGAAAAGGACAAGAGTGCAGAGAAGGCTGATGAAATCCTTTTCGAGATTCCAATTTCAGAAGAAGATGTTGACGCCAAGAATGATTTGTTTCAAGCTGCAGAGATTGGAAGAGAAGCGACTAAAAAGGCAGAAGAAGAGATTGTGATAAATCAAAGCCTGCTTCCTGAAGAGATAGATGAGAATGTGCTGCTAGAAGGAGATTTGGCTCAACCAGAGACCAAATTTGATGCTGAGAAAGTCATTCCAGAAACTGAACCTAAGAAAGAGGCTGAGAGCTCTAAAACCAAATCTGATGCACCAAGATCGAAGTTGCCAAAGCACCTTGCTCAAATCCCAACCACTCAAACATCAAAAGCTCGACTTGTCAGGCCAAGCACGCATGCATAAACTATGTTTGGAAGAGGAGGAAAGAAGCTTAGAGACAAAGTCGTTGAGGTGGAACTTGATAAGGCTAAAAGTGAGAATTCACCTGTTGATGGAGGTGAAAAGAGCTCCAAAAAGAGAAAAGGAAGTGAAGAAGATAAAGAAAAATCAGATGGTGATTTGGCTGATGAAGAGCCAAATGACAGTGATAAGGAACCAATTGAGAGTGACAAGGAAAAGAATTCCGAGGATGAACCAGAGAATGAGTGTGAATCAGACAAGGAAGGGTCTGATGATGATTTTGAAAAAGGAGTTGACCATGATGATGATGATAAGGGAGATGATGAGGAAGATAAAGAAGAGGACGATGACAAAGAGCTTGAGGATGAGGAGGAATCAGAAAAGAAGGAAGAAATTACTCCAACTCCAGCCAAAAGAAAGCTCAAGGCTTTGACCAAATCCGGATCCAGTAAAAAGGCCAAGAAGAAATACTTCACTCATACCCCTACTTGACCTATGGCTCTAAGCGACTTTGAGGGAATTGATTGAGGGATATGCTAAGCTCACCACCTTAGCCACTTTGAAGGAACAAGGATATGAAGCTTTGATGAATGATTTTTCTGACAACAAGACTGTAGAGTATGGGAATGATAGTCTTCTCACTTGCATCAAAACGAAGATCAAAGGAAAGAAGAATACAGTGATAATAGAGATGGTCTATGATTTATTGAAGATGAAGCCAAGCAAGAAAAGGTTCTATGATTCTGCTTCTGGAACTTCAATCAACATCCCGAAGACTCCCTATCACTTCAAGTAGAATCAGCTTCTCTTTGGTAGCAACAAATCTGGTACCTACAACTCCTTGAAGCCAAGAGAGAGGACTCTGATGTATACTCTCACTCAGATCATCATGCCAAGGAAGAATTCTCTTACTATGATCAAGAAACTTGATCAGTGGATCATTGCCTGTCTTATCGAGAGATCTTCTATCTGATTTGGTATCTACAAGAAACATTCTCATGGTGCACTCATTATTCTGCTGGCTAAACAGTTGAAGATTAAGCCCATTGATGTTGATAAGCCGATTAAGCTTAAGGAAATCAATGCTGATACTCTGGCCAAGATGTCTATCAAGCCAAATCCTGAAGGAGAATATTCTGTGACCAAATCTACAGCCACAAAGGATCATAAGCTTGAGGAACTGAATGCTCTGGTTACTGGAATGAAGGATGAGATCAGTGAGCTGAAGGAAGAACTTGGTTTCATGAGGAGTCAAATGAAGAAATTTTAGAACAAGACATTTGAGAAGCTTGACCAAATCACTGCAGTTCTTATTCGAGATGATTCTGATGAAGATTGATGGTCCATAGATCTGATGCTCTTAGATTATGCAATGCATTCCTATTTGCATCTTAGCTAAATACTTTTTATAACTATCCTATTTATGGTTTGTATAACCTGAATATTTGGCTTGTTTTTGGATATATGGCTTCTTATGCTTTCGGATATTTGTCTTTGGATTTATAATTATCTATTATCTACCCTGACTTTTATTTGTTTTTGCTAATGACAAATGGGGGAGACATATATATGTTATTGTGTTGATGATACTTGATGGAATGTTCTATTATTACGGTTGCGGTATACCTTGTGATTATTTTCTGATGCAAGGAACAATATTTGGCTTAGTTAAACAACCAAATATGATAGTTAAGATATTTGCGCTTATAATGCAGGAAACATTTCATTGTAGGATATATGTGTGAAAATCTTGGAAACATTTCATTGCAGGATATATGTGTGAAAATCTTGGGTATGAGTTCATACCAATAAATGAGAATACTGTGCTTACATGTAGGGGGAGCTATTGGCAAAAAGCATTTAGAAAATTTTTAAGTATTCTATGCACAAATGCAGGGGGAGCATTTGGCCGATTGAATGAGCCAAATGAATGCGTTATAATTTTTGTAATTATGCCTATGAAACAGGGGGGTTTATTTATTTGGTTATTTTATTTTTTAACCACTGTTCATGGCTGAAATGACAACATGTTTGTCATCATAAAAAAGTGGGAGATTGTTAGCCTAAATATATGATTAAGGGCTTAATTAAGTAATTAATTAAGACTAATCGTGTTTAGTATATTTCTGATGATTATTGAATGTCTATTATATTATTTTGATGATTAACAAACATTTTGGTAAGCCTTGTGTATTTTAAAAATTGGCAGAAAAATTTGGTTTCTCGCAGAAACCAAAACCAGGATGATTTGGCTTCACCACATCGACCTAAAGGTCGCTTTCTGGACAATTAGCATTGTGGTCCCACAAGTTGCAGCAGTGGTCCATAAAAGTAGTTGACATTAAAGCAACTGCACTAATCGTTATACTTGCTCTCTAAGGGTATGAAAAAGATCAGAAAAGTGGTCCTCACATCCTCTCGTACCTCTGGAAGATTTGGTGGACCTCACTTTCTATTTTTAGAAATCTTTTTGAAGCAAAAATAATTTATGCCCAAGAAATACCCAGATCTGGCTCATTTGCGTGGACAGTCTTATTAATGGAGCAAGAAGTCAACTCGTGTGCCACCTGGAAGCCTACTAGCTATTGAGAAACACTCCTCTCCATCCTTAGAATCTATAAATAGAGGATTGAAGCCTCATAGCAACTTAACCTAGCCATTCAAGAGATTCTAAGTTGTTAAAAGTGCTTACCTTGAGAGATATTCTTTGTGCTCAATTTGTGTAACTTCTTGAGTGAGTCACTCTTGAAGCTTTGCTTAGTGAAAGATTGTTGGGTAGACAAAGCTAGGTTCAGCCTTGGCAAGTTAAGCCCGCAAAAACTTATGTACTATAGGTTATTTGGCTTGCCTGCAAAAGCCAAGTTACTGGATAGTTAGAAATCCTAAAGAGGGGACCTTTAGGTAGTGGATGTACTCCTGAGTGGGGAATCACTATAAATTGCCTTTGTCCTTTCCTTTCTGTTCTCTTTATGTCATCTCAATTTGGTTTCACAACAAGAACCAAATCTTCAGAAAAACCAAAAAGAAGGAAATGCTAATTCAACACCCCCCCCCCCCCCTTTCTTAGCATTTTTGGGCCAACAATCTCCAAATTGACCCCTCCAATCCCTTCTGATGAAGATTGAAACCTCTTCAGATCTGATGCTTTAGGAATCATGCATTGCATTTAGATCATGCTTCTTTTGGTTCTAACGTTTGGTTCTTATTATGGTTTTTATCTTTTAGAATGTTTCTTCTCTTATGTTTCTTTTCAGATATTTGTTTACCTTATGGATAATTGTTCTACTCTTTTGAATGTTTATTATGATCTTTGATTTGTTCCTATGCTATTATATTTACAATCCTTTTATGTTGATTATATGCAGGAACAGTGTGGATGTGGTTTCTGTTAAAATCACACTTCGATTGGTTATGCATAAAATATGGGAATATGGTTCTTGTTAAAACCATACTTTTGATCAATCAGTTTGTTTTAATGCAGGAAGTGTGGAAATTTTATAGATATGTTTTTATTAAAACCACACTTACAACTGCAATATGGTTTTTTTGTTAAAAACCAAACTTAAAAATTGTGAATGTTGCCCTACTTTTTGTATTATACATACATTCGACTAATCTTTTATGCAGAAATTGAAAACCACAGGGAGAGTTTTTGGCTAAGTAGGCCAAAACAGAATTCGCAAGGAAATCCTTAGGCCAAAATAGGCCAAGCTCGTTATTTTTTGAATTTAACTTATCCTTGTTGAATTGAAAAATTATTTTTGAAAGAGGGAGCAACAAAACAGGGGGAGCTTTTAAAACTCTTTGAAAAATGTCTTTCAACCCTTGTTTAATGAAATCAACACTAATTTGTCATCATAAAAAGGGGGAGATTGTTGGCCTAAACTTGGGCTAATCACCTCTTAAGTCTAATATATGATTTAACCATGTTTAGTCATGGTATTTAATTATGTTTTGATGATTAACAAATTACATAACAAGAAAGCTTTGAGTTTTGCCTTGTGTTGATTCTAGCTTACAGGAGGAAGTATGGTTTCTGTGAAGCGCCCCGACCCGTATTTACCGTACAGGGTAAACACGTGCCAGAACTGTTCTTCTACAGTAGCAGACAGTACATACAAAATATAATACAATACACGCAAACCACATATACAATATCCAACACCCGACCTCGGGGTCCATTATTCAAGCCAACATTCCAATTTGATCAACATCATATATAATACAGCAGCAACAGCAAATTCACAATAGAAAAACAAGCAGCGGAAGACTAAAATGCAGATGCAGCGGTGTATGGATCCGGGTCAGGTGGAGAAGTAAGCAGCAACCAACGAACATCGTACCTGAACTACGATCAACCAAACCTACGGGATGAAACCCCGCAGGCGAGGGGTGAGTCTGAAGTGCTCACCGACGAAGGATAAACAGAGATATATTCAACTGTAATACTTTTGAAATAAGCACAACAATCTCAACAGTAAACACAACCAATCACAACACAAGAAAACTACCACAAGCAACTAACCAAGACCAAAAGAATGCTTAAATATTATCTTGTTACCAATTTTATCTTCCGGGCCCGTCACTGGACAAGCTAGGGTCGTACCTAGTTATTAATTAATTCCGGATGCTAGGTCTAAGAGAATCACACTACTCTTACCATACTGGAATCCACAACCCCATAACCGGATATTTGGTATATCCAAACCACTGGGTATTCGGTATACCCCAACCTCAGGCAACATGCCAACCAGATATTCGGCATATCTGAGCCACTGCGGATATTCGGCATATCCGAGCCACTGGGTATTTGGTATACCCCAACCACAGTCATCATCATGTCA
>JAKUCV010006887.1:8644-26583 GCA_028386065.3 Turnera subulata | reverse complement strand
TTTTGGCGCTTTTCAACTTCTTTAATACAGATGAGACTCCCTCTGCAAGAGAAGCTTTTCTTCCTTGTTTGTAGTTCCACAATTCTGGGGTTACATACCTCCCACTTGGGTTATATTCATTCATCTCCACTAAAGCCTTTGCCACGGCATTGTAAGCCCCCTCACCAACATCTTTCTTCAACTTTTTCAATTTAGTATCCTCATCATCAACTACTTCCTGCACCAGAACATCACAATTAAAATTGTCAGAATTGCTCCAGCTCAGCTCTAGTTTGCATGCTTTTCCTTCTCTGATACTAGCCGAAAGGCATATGCAAAATTAAATGAGTGACTAAAATGTAATGCACCAAATGTGAATGTGTTATTACTAATTTGATTTCACCTGAAGTTGTCCTGCAACGGTAATGAGCTTGAAAGGGTGCCAACCTGGATCTCTGAGATATTCTTTCCATAATGAACAAATTTCAAAAGCTCTATCTTCTGCATCTTGCTCACCATATTTTATCTTCATTGCTTCAAAGAATGGTCTGGTATCCAATTCTCCCATTCTCTTAACACCAATATCACCATAACGACCAGACATCTCACTGAAACCCTGCAATTCCAAAAGCAAAAGAGAGATTTTTTATCAAACAAATAAAATTTAACATCAATTTTTTTCCTTTGCATTTAGGAAAAAGCCTACTAACTAATAATACAAACGCAGAAATCCATATCAGTTAATGAGTAAGACCAAAGCACAGTGTTTCCTTTTCTCCCATTTATTCCTATTTTTTCAAAGTACTGCTAACAAATTCACCAGAGATAGCTGATCGAAGTTCTTTTTTTTTTTTTTTTGATGCGAAGATCGAAGTTCATTTACCAGCACCAGTTCTTTGTGAGCATCTTGCAGCTCCATGCTACTGATGCGCTCCTTCTGGAATAGTAAGTTAATAAGCTCATCGTTTTCTTCTTTTTGTTCAGCCAATTCTCTCCGCAAATCCATAATTTCAGCAACTAATAGCGCATTGCTCCCATCATAAATCTGAGCTTCAACCTGCAGGCAGCCCAAGCACAAATCCATTACTTAACGAACGCAAGAAAAGAACAACATACGCAATGTGTTAGGAATTACACACACAATCAAACGCACATATGGGGAAGGAAAAGTAAAAGGCACAAGGAATTACGAAGTAACTCTACAAAGCAGTAAAAAGCTGCACATTTTCAAGATACCGAAACCACACATTGAGTAAATCACAAAAGGCAACAAAAACTCGAGAGCAGCATATATGGGTTCCAACAACCTATTCTTGCCATCAAGCTAAATTCAATGTTTTTTTATCAGTTTTCGATGCCGTTTCTTCAGTTACCTTATCAGAAATCTTTATAAGATCTCCAATGTTTCTTAGGTGTTCCCCAATGACATCACCCAAATTGTAGTCATCAGCTCGAGCAACCCAGCAATAAACACCAGACTTCTCCTCCGACTTGGAAAACCATTCCTCTTTTCCATGACTATCTTCCTTATAAGCGTATTCAAATGAGAGAGCATCAGCAAAACCAGACCAATCCTTGGAAAAATCCACAACAGCACACCCTGAATGACCATGGCAGTTCCACAACTCATGAACTCCAGTGGGTTTAAAACCTCTAGCTATTAATAAATCCATGAATTTTGAACCACTCTCTCCCGCGAAACTACCATCCTCTGCCACTGTAGCTTGAAGATTAACAGCAATCCCTTTCATAGGCCACACAACAAAATCATCATTGTTGCAACCCCTTGAACCATTCGTCCCAATCTGGCCAGCAGCAGTCTCTGATGAACAGCCATCAGAAACCTGAGCTTCCAACTGCATGCAAAAATCAGAAGAAAAAGCATACGATCACTAGTTTTTTGAGTAACTAAATCACAAAAAAAAAAACGACACAACATAAAGAGCAAAGGATGTCTACAAAAGGAAGAGACAAACAAGAAAGGGGCGCAATGCACCTGATCCGTATCTCAGAGACCAAAATTTGCAAACCACGGCTTATCTCAGAAAACAAAGTCCAAAATAATATTTTCAGCCAATACACACTAAGCCACCAAGAGCAGCTATAAGTATCCTAGTTAGGCGCATTTTCCGGGGATTACGCAAGTTTTTCCACGATTTTTTGAAGAGTTGGAGGGAAAGGACTCTTCGTGTGTTGCACCTAATTAACTACTCCTAGTAAATGTTAGCATCTCCGTTTCTCTTGTGGCGCTTCGGGCAAGTGAAAGTTAATTTTCCTTTTTTTTTTTTTTGCCGAGAACACATAAACTTCATTAAAACAACACAGCGATATTACAGAAAATAACATAAACCTGCACTAGATCTAGGATAAGAAAATAAATGACAAAGGATAATTGGGGCATCAGACTAGCACAAGCAACACGACCAAGACTAGAAAACATGGCTTCTGAACAAAGCATTCTAATCTAAAGTGCCCGATGAGGATGCTCATCAACAAGTAGGCAGCATGGCCTTTACAAACTGTAAAGATGTCCACCAAAGAACCGAAGTTCCCTCTACCCTCCGAAGAGAACGGTAGTTTGCACAAGTCGTGACCACTGTTCATAGTCCTCTCTTTAAGTCTCAGCATTTTTTAAACTTGCACTGCCAAATCTGATGGCATTTTTCTTGGCAGGAGCTGAGGCTCAACTGCCTTCAAAAGCCGGTCCTGCTCGTCCTCGTCACTACCACCCTCCCCATTGTCCTCCGCGCCTCCAATACCGGCGCTCACGCCTCCACCGGGGCCTTCACCACCACCACTAACTTTTGACATCAATCTGTCAATTGGGCTGCCTCATGGTAAAACGGGCCTATATCTATCAGACCTGCTCACTATCAGACCAAGAAGTAACATACTAACATCTCTACATCCTACTGTAAAAACAAGTACCTGCAATCTCAGGTAAAAAGGACAAAACGCATCCAATTGTCATAAACTCTTGGGGCAACATTAATGAAATTAATAAAATATGGACAACAATGATAAAATTAACTAATTTGAGGGACGTAAAAAGGCTCTGAACCTTATCCTAGTACAAGTTACGCGATATGTGAAAAGTTGACCTGATAATGATTATGCCTCTTCATAAAATATATACATATATAATTTCTTTAAGGGTTGCTAAACATCAGAAAATCAACCCAAGCCCCTATCTTGACTATTGTTCTTTGATTATGGTCTACGTCGAACATACAAACTCTCCACTTTTCTTCTATATATACGAGAGAGCCACCACCTAGGATNCTATTAATAAATCCATGAATTTTGAACCACTCTCTCCCGCGAAACTACCATCCTCTGCCACTGTAGCTTGAAGATTAACAGCAATCCCTTTCATAGGCCACACAACAAAATCATCATTGTTGCAACCCCTTGAACCATTCGTCCCAATCTGGCCAGCAGCAGTCTCTGATGAACAGCCATCAGAAACCTGAGCTTCCAAAAACTGCATACGATCACTAGTTTTTTGAGTAACTAAATCACAAAAACAAAAACGACACAACATAAAGAGCAAAGGATGTCTACAAAAGGAAGAGACAAACAAGAAAGGGGCGCAATGCACCTGATCCATATCTCAGAGACCAAAATTTGCAAACCACGGCTTATCTCAGAAAACAAAGTCCAAAATAATATTTTCAGCCAATACACACTAAGCCACCAAGAGCAGCTATAAGTATCCTAGTTAGGCGCATTTTCCGGGGATTACGCAAGTTTTTCCACGATTTTTTGAAGAGTTGGAGGGAAAGGACTCTTCGTGTGTTGCACCTAATTAACTACTCCTAGTAAATGTTAGCATCTCCGTTTCTCTTGTGGCGCTTCGGGCAAGTGAAAGTTAATTTTCCTTTTTATTTTTTTTTTTTGCCGAGAACACATAAACTTCATTAAAACAACACAGCGATATTACAGAAAATAACATAAGCCTGCACTAGATCTAGGATAAGAAAATAAATGACAAAGGATAATTGGGGCATCAGACTAGCACAAGCAACACGACCAAGACTAGAAAACATGGCTTCTGAACAAAGCATTCTAAAGTGCCCGATGAGGATGCTCATCAACAAGTAGGCAGCATGGCCTTTACAAACTGTAAAGATGTCCACCAAAGAACCGAAGTTCCCTCTTGCACAAGTCGTGACCACTGTTCATAGTCCTCTCTTTAAGTCTCAGCATTTTTAAACTTGCACTGCCAAATCTGATGGCATTTTTCTTGGCAGGAGCTGAGGCTCAACTGCCTTCAAAAGCCGGTCCTGCTCGTCCTCGTCACTACCACCCTCCCCATTGTCCTCCGCGCCTCCAATACCGGCGCTCACGCCTCCACCGGGGCCTTCACCACCACCACCACTAACTTTTGACATCAATCTGTCAACTAAAGACTGGACGCAAACAACACGCCAATCCAACTACTTACTTAGGGTATCCAATACCCAACTATTACAATTTCAACTCAATCAAACAAAAGGGGGACAAGAGCCCACCTTAATCCCATGAGAATCCACCAAATTAATGAAGGCTTCAGTGTAGAAAACTAAGGAAGAAAAAAGGACTTAGTTACCTTCCGGAAGCCGTGACGCCACCCCGCATCCAGATATGGCCTTTGAGTTTGTTTGCTACCATGAATTTCATGTCTTCAAATCTATTTTTGGTCATAAACGGGTTTTAACTGGTTGGATGAAAGAAGTAAGGGAGTACAAATGGTTGTTGTTGGCTAGGTAGAACTAGGAAACATTATGGAGAATTTGGTTGATGAAAATGAGGAAGACGAAACACTATTCACTTCTAGATCCAGATTTGAAATTTGAGAGGATTGTACGCGCCTCACGCGTCTTGAATAAAAACGGGGCAAAACAAAAGGGAAAAAATTTATTGTTAATTTTCCCTTTAAACTTTTCAAAACCTTATGAAAGAATTAATTACCTCTACCTTATTCCTAGACCTGGCAGTTCGTGTTGTCGTGTCGGGTTCGTGTCGGGTTGAACAGGTAAACGAGTTCCAAAACTTCAACCCAACCCGACCCATTTAATAATCGTGTCGTGTCGTGTCCAACCCGTTTATTATCGTGTCGGGTTCGGGTTGACCCGCGGGTTACCTATTAAGTCTAACAAGCTAAAAAATCAGTTTGAAATTTTTCTATTTTGCATAAATCGTTGTATTTTTTAAGCAAATAGGTATATAATTAGATTTTCTCATATATTAAATAAAATTAAAAATTATAAAATCATAATATAATAACATTTTGAAGCATTTATAGAATTTTTTTTGATAATTTTAATAACTTTGGCCTTAAATATTAAGTAATTCCTATATTAAATTAGTAAAATCTCTATACTCTAAATATAATCGGGTCATAAACAGGTACCCATCGGGTTGGCGGGTCAACCCGCGACCTGACCTGCTAATTTTCGTGTCGTGTCGGGTCAACCCATTTAACTAAATGGGTTAAAAATCTCTGACCTATACCTGCTAATTTTGTGTCGGGTTCGTGTCGGGTTGTCGTGTCAATACCCGTTTTGCCAGGTCTACTTATTCCCGTACATTTGTCTAGGCTGTATAATTAAAATAATAAATTCTATTAATTGAAACCTTGGAGAATTTATATTTGTATATGTACAGTATTGGTGCACTATAATGTACCCTGTATTAATTATCTTGATCTTGAAAAGGGCATAACAGTCTCTTGGTAGCGGAGTGGCGCAGCGGAAGCGTGGTGGGCCCATAACCCACAGGTCCCAGGATCGAAACCTGGCTCCGCTACCAAGAGGCGCCGGGAGCTCCATACTCTATGAAACCGCTCATGGTGAGTAAAGAAGGATCCACCCTAGGTGGCAATCGGAACTCAAACCCCTTTTGCGATTTCATAAAGATGGAGACCGTAGCATCAGGATAGAAGAAGAAGAGAGTAATAGGACTATTGTCCTAAAGAATTTCAGAGAAGAGAGAGATTTAAAGAGACATGATGTATAAAAACACACAAGTTTTTTATTGATAATGGGAGTTCTGATATGCCCTTTCATGGTTACAAGGCCCCTTTATATAGGCAGGAGCATCTAGAAAAAGACGAAAAAGGATGATGGATGATGATGACTCATCATTCCATTTACAACACACTTTTAATAATACAACATAAAAGACAAACGAAGGTGGGTGATGACTCATCATCCCACTTATTTCAACACACTCATTACATTTTAATAATACAACACACTTTAATACTTTATTTCCTGATTGGCTCCCCGAATTGCAATCATGATACATGTCCGTCATGTCGCAATCATGGTCACTATCTGAGTCAGGGCCTCGGGATGGCGTGTAAAATGCTGAGTCAAAGTTTGTGATGGGATCCTCATCAGTTTGTGTGGACCTCGAAACAGTAGGAGGAGATGATGAGGCAGAAGGCTGATGACAAAGCCATTGTGCCCAATTTTGAAGTTCAATGGGAACTGTTGGAGGAATATCAGTTGTGTGGCCTGCAACAGGTCTAGCAGGGGTGGAAACCAAAGAGGTGGAGGTAATATTGGTGTTCCCAGGGATTGTGAAACCATTGAGACTGCAGAGAAAGTTTCTAGCTTCACTGGCTAGGCGGGGTACATCAGCAATAGTTCCTTCAATGGTTTTCCATATGTGAACAACGGGTCGCGGGGCAATGGAGGAGTTATGCTGAACATATGGTCGATGAACTACCACATAAGCAGCAATAGTCTCCCTTTGTGCAGATGGGTGAGTGGCTTGAATCCGAGACAGTTCTCTTCGCCACCAGGGGAGAGGAGCAAAAGTTTGGAGGAAGTACCAACACTTGGAGGTGTGAGCATTCCTATTCATGAGGTGTCGTAGTACCGGATATACAGGAATATGGATAAGAGTATAAAAAAGAGTAGTGAGACACCAGAGGTAATAATATAAAGATATGGGCCATGGTGTGGTACCTGAGCTTGGGATGTCATGATAAGGAGTATCAACCAGGTAACGGGAAAGACATAGGACTGGAGGTATGTCACCAAGTGCTTCATGGACCAGGGATTTGAAGTGAAAAAGGTGATTCCTAGCATAAGTTTGGATACTATGTATGGTATTAGGTCTTCGAAGGATGGGTGGTATGACAGGTTCAGTGGCTGAGAGATTCATGATGTTCTGAACCTCATTTGCAAAAAGAGATGTGTTTTGAACAGGGGTAGCCATGTAAATGAAAGGAATGACTTGAGGAACCTGAGAAGGTTGGATGATGGAGATTGTCTTTGGTCTGGATAGTAGATCTGCAAGAACATTATGTTGACCTTTTATATGCTCCACTTGGAAGTCATATTTTGCAAACCAGTCCTTCCAGCGCAATAATTGTTTCTCCGGGAGGGACTTGTTCTTGAAATCTAAAATCTTTGGAAAGGAGGAATTATCCATCTGTACCTTGAAATGATGTCCAATCAAATGGAATTCAAACTTCTTGATCCCATTTTTTACTGCCAAAATCTCCTTGTAAATGGTGTGGTAATGCTTTTCAGAGTCTTTGAATTGTCCACTAGCATGCCCACAAAGATGTTTCACGTTGTCAATTTCTTCAAGGAGAACAGCACCCCAATAATGATCACTAGCATCAGTCTGAAGGATGCGTAGGCCCACAGAAGGAATTTTCAAAGGTGGAGGATTCTGGGCTATTCGTTTCAACTCCTTGACAGCTGTTGTCTGTTCTTGACTCCATGGTGGGGGTGTCTTTTTCAGCATTTTTGATAAGGCTGAAGTGTAGGTGGCAACGTTTGGGATAAAGTTGCAAAGATAATTGACAATGCCTAGGAACTGTTGGACTTCTTTTGGGGACAGGTGTTCATCTGGAAAAGTGAGCAATTCCTGTGCAATATGTGGTCCTGGACTGTAGTGGCCGGATGAGATTCTCATGCCAAGAAAATCTACTTGAGATTGGCCAATAAAGCTCTTCTTTTCCGACAGCATGATGCCATATTTTTGGACAGTAGCTTGAAAGTCTTCCAATAATGCTCGATGGGACTCCTCATCTTTTGAAAAGAGAAGGATATCATCAATATACACCAAAGTACTGTGGAGTATTGGTGCAAATATTCTTGTCATTGCTTTCTGAAAAAGAGATGGGGCCACTTTCAAACCGAATGGCATGACTGTCCATTGATACTGAGCATCTGGAATACAAAAAGCTGTTTTGGGACGATCTTCTGGATGGATACCAAGCTGCCAAAAACCTGCTTTGAGATCAAACTTGGAGAAGATGAAGGCTTCTTTGAGATGGACAAACAAATTTTCAATTTTCGGAATGGGAAACTTATCATCTCGTAAGAAATGATTAAGTGGCTTATAATCAATAACAAGCCTCTTCTTCCCACGTAACTTTTCAGTGCGCTTCTCCACGTAGAATGCTTGGCATGCCCATTCAGATTTTGTGGGCTCAATCATAGAGGCGCCGGGAGCTCCATACTCTATGAAACCGCTCATGGTGAGTAAAGAAGGATCCACCCTAGGTGGCAATCGGAACTCAAATCCCTTTTGCGATTTCATAAAGATGGAGACCGTAGCATCAGGATAGAAGAAGAAGAGAGTAATAGGACTATTGTCCTAAAGAATTTCAGAGAAGAGAGAGATTTAAAGAGACATGATGTATAAAAACACACAAGTTTTTTATTGATAATGGGAGTTCTGATATGCCCTTTCATGGTTACAAGGCCCCTTTATATAGGCAGGAGCATCTAGAAAAAGACGAAAAAGGTGATGGATGATGATGACTCATCATTCCATTTACAACACACTTTTAATAATACAACATAAAAGACAAACGAAGGTGGGTGATGACTCATCATCCCACTTATTTCAACACACTCATTACATTTTAATAATACAACACACTTTAATACTTTATTTCCTGATTGGCTCCCCGAATTGCAATCATGATACATGTCCGTCATGTCGCAATCATGGTCACTATCTGAGTCAGGGCCTCGGGATGGCGTGTAAAATGCTGAGTCAAAGTTTGTGATGGGATCCTCATCAGTTTGTGTGGACCTCGAAACAGTAGGAGGAGATGATGAGGCAGAAGGCTGATGACAAAGCCATTGTGCCCAATTTTGAAGTTCAATGGGAACTGTTGGAGGAATATCAGTTGTGTGGCCTGCAACAGGTCTAGCAGGGGTGGAAACCAAAGAGGTGGAGGTAATATTGGTGTTCCCAGGGATTGTGAAACCATTGAGACTGCAGAGAAAGTTTCTAGCTTCACTGGCTAGGCGGGGTACATCAGCAATAGTTCCTTCAATGGTTTTCCATATGTGAACAACGGGTCGCGGGGCAATGGAGGAGTTATGCTGAACATATGGTCGATGAACTACCACATAAGCAGCAATAGTCTCCCTTTGTGCAGATGGGTGAGTGGCTTGAATCCGAGACAGTTCTCTTCGCCACCAGGGGAGAGGAGCAAAAGTTTGGAGGAAGTACCAACACTTGGAGGTGTGAGCATTCCTATTCATGAGGTGTCGTAGTACCGGATATACAGGAATATGGATAAGAGTATAAAAAAGAGTAGTGAGACACCAGAGGTAATAATATAAAGATATGGGCCATGGTGTGGTACCTGAGCTTGGGATGTCATGATAAGGAGTATCAACCAGGTAACGGGAAAGACATAGGACTGGAGGTATGTCACCAAGTGCTTCATGGACCAGGGATTTGAAGTGAAAAAGGTGATTCCTAGCATAAGTTTGGATACTATGTATGGTATTAGGTCTTCGAAGGATGGGTGGTATGACAGGTTCAGTGGCTGAGAGATTCATGATGTTCTGAACCTCATTTGCAAAAAGAGATGTGTTTTGAACAGGGGTAGCCATGTAAATGAAAGGAATGACTTGAGGAACCTGAGAAGGTTGGATGATGGAGATTGTCTTTGGTCTGGATAGTAGATCTGCAAGAACATTATGTTGACCTTTTATATGCTCCACTTGGAAGTCATATTTTGCAAACCAGTCCTTCCAGCGCAATAATTGTTTCTCCGGGAGGGACTTGTTCTTGAAATCTAAAATCTTTGGAAAGGAGGAATTATCCATCTGTACCTTGAAATGATGTCCAATCAAATGGAATTCAAACTTCTTGATCCCATTTTTTACTGCCAAAATCTCCTTGTAAATGGTGTGGTAATGCTTTTCAGAGTCTTTGAATTGTCCACTAGCATGCCCACAAAGATGTTTCACGTTGTCAATTTCTTCAAGGAGAACAGCACCCCAATAATGATCACTAGCATCAGTCTGAAGGATGCGTAGGCCCACAGAAGGAATTTTCAAAGGTGGAGGATTCTGGGCTATTCGTTTCAACTCCTTGACAGCTGTTGTCTGTTCTTGACTCCATGGTGGGGGTGTCTTTTTCAGCATTTTTGATAAGGCTGAAGTGTAGGTGGCAACGTTTGGGATAAAGTTGCAAAGATAATTGACAATGCCTAGGAACTGTTGGACTTCTTTTGGGGACAGGTGTTCATCTGGAAAAGTGAGCAATTCCTGTGCAATATGTGGTCCTGGACTGTAGTGGCCGGATGAGATTCTCATGCCAAGAAAATCTACTTGAGATTGGCCAATAAAGCTCTTCTTTTCCGACAGCATGATGCCATATTTTTGGACAGTAGCTTGAAAGTCTTCCAATAATGCTCGATGGGACTCCTCATCTTTTGAAAAGAGAAGGATATCATCAATATACACCAAAGTACTGTGGAGTATTGGTGCAAATATTCTTGTCATTGCTTTCTGAAAAAGAGATGGGGCCACTTTCAAACCGAATGGCATGACTGTCCATTGATACTGAGCATCTGGAATACAAAAAGCTGTTTTGGGACGATCTTCTGGATGGATACCAAGCTGCCAAAAACCTGCTTTGAGATCAAACTTGGAGAAGATGAAGGCTTCTTTGAGATGGACAAACAAATTTTCAATTTTCGGAATGGGAAACTTATCATCTCGTAAGAAATGATTAAGTGGCTTATAATCAATAACAAGCCTCTTCTTCCCACGTAACTTTTCAGTGCGCTTCTCCACGTAGAATGCTTGGCATGCCCATTCAGATTTTGTGGGCTCAATCATAGAGGCGCCGGGAGCTCCATACTCTATGAAACCGCTCATGGTGAGTAAAGAAGGATCCACCCTAGGTGGCAATCGGAACTCAAATCCCTTTTGCGATTTCATAAAGATGGAGACCGTAGCATCAGGATAGAAGAAGAAGAGAGTAATAGGACTATTGTCCTAAAGAATTTCAGAGAAGAGAGAGATTTAAAGAGACATGATGTATAAAAACACACAAGTTTTTTATTGATAATGGGAGTTCTGATATGCCCTTTCATGGTTACAAGGCCCCTTTATATAGGCAGGAGCATCTAGAAAAAGACGAAAAAGGTGATGGATGATGATGACTCATCATTCCATTTACAACACACTTTTAATAATACAACATAAAAGACAAACGAAGGTGGGTGATGACTCATCATCCCACTTATTTCAACACACTCATTACATTTTAATAATACAACACACTTTAATACTTTATTTCCTGATTGGCTCCCCGAATTGCAATCATGATACATGTCCGTCATGTCGCAATCATGGTCACTATCTGAGTCAGGGCCTCGGGATGGCGTGTAAAATGCTGAGTCAAAGTTTGTGATGGGATCCTCATCAGTTTGTGTGGACCTCGAAACAGTAGGAGGAGATGATGAGGCAGAAGGCTGATGACAAAGCCATTGTGCCCAATTTTGAAGTTCAATGGGAACTGTTGGAGGAATATCAGTTGTGTGGCCTGCAACAGGTCTAGCAGGGGTGGAAACCAAAGAGGTGGAGGTAATATTGGTGTTCCCAGGGATTGTGAAACCATTGAGACTGCAGAGAAAGTTTCTAGCTTCACTGGCTAGGCGGGGTACATCAGCAATAGTTCCTTCAATGGTTTTCCATATGTGAACAACGGGTCGCGGGGCAATGGAGGAGTTATGCTGAACATATGGTCGATGAACTACCACATAAGCAGCAATAGTCTCCCTTTGTGCAGATGGGTGAGTGGCTTGAATCCGAGACAGTTCTCTTCGCCACCAGGGGAGAGGAGCAAAAGTTTGGAGGAAGTACCAACACTTGGAGGTGTGAGCATTCCTATTCATGAGGTGTCGTAGTACCGGATATACAGGAATATGGATAAGAGTATAAAAAAGAGTAGTGAGACACCAGAGGTAATAATATAAAGATATGGGCCATGGTGTGGTACCTGAGCTTGGGATGTCATGATAAGGAGTATCAACCAGGTAACGGGAAAGACATAGGACTGGAGGTATGTCACCAAGTGCTTCATGGACCAGGGATTTGAAGTGAAAAAGGTGATTCCTAGCATAAGTTTGGATACTATGTATGGTATTAGGTCTTCGAAGGATGGGTGGTATGACAGGTTCAGTGGCTGAGAGATTCATGATGTTCTGAACCTCATTTGCAAAAAGAGATGTGTTTTGAACAGGGGTAGCCATGTAAATGAAAGGAATGACTTGAGGAACCTGAGAAGGTTGGATGATGGAGATTGTCTTTGGTCTGGATAGTAGATCTGCAAGAACATTATGTTGACCTTTTATATGCTCCACTTGGAAGTCATATTTTGCAAACCAGTCCTTCCAGCGCAATAATTGTTTCTCCGGGAGGGACTTGTTCTTGAAATCTAAAATCTTTGGAAAGGAGGAATTATCCATCTGTACCTTGAAATGATGTCCAATCAAATGGAATTCAAACTTCTTGATCCCATTTTTTACTGCCAAAATCTCCTTGTAAATGGTGTGGTAATGCTTTTCAGAGTCTTTGAATTGTCCACTAGCATGCCCACAAAGATGTTTCACGTTGTCAATTTCTTCAAGGAGAACAGCACCCCAATAATGATCACTAGCATCAGTCTGAAGGATGCGTAGGCCCACAGAAGGAATTTTCAAAGGTGGAGGATTCTGGGCTATTCGTTTCAACTCCTTGACAGCTGTTGTCTGTTCTTGACTCCATGGTGGGGGTGTCTTTTTCAGCATTTTTGATAAGGCTGAAGTGTAGGTGGCAACGTTTGGGATAAAGTTGCAAAGATAATTGACAATGCCTAGGAACTGTTGGACTTCTTTTGGGGACAGGTGTTCATCTGGAAAAGTGAGCAATTCCTGTGCAATATGTGGTCCTGGACTGTAGTGGCCGGATGAGATTCTCATGCCAAGAAAATCTACTTGAGATTGGCCAATAAAGCTCTTCTTTTCCGACAGCATGATGCCATATTTTTGGACAGTAGCTTGAAAGTCTTCCAATAATGCTCGATGGGACTCCTCATCTTTTGAAAAGAGAAGGATATCATCAATATACACCAAAGTACTGTGGAGTATTGGTGCAAATATTCTTGTCATTGCTTTCTGAAAAAGAGATGGGGCCACTTTCAAACCGAATGGCATGACTGTCCATTGATACTGAGCATCTGGAATACAAAAAGCTGTTTTGGGACGATCTTCTGGATGGATACCAAGCTGCCAAAAACCTGCTTTGAGATCAAACTTGGAGAAGATGAAGGCTTCTTTGAGATGGACAAACAAATTTTCAATTTTCGGAATGGGAAACTTATCATCTCGTAAGAAATGATTAAGTGGCTTATAATCAATAACAAGCCTCTTCTTCCCACGTAACTTTTCAGTGCGCTTCTCCACGTAGAATGCTTGGCATGCCCATTCAGATTTTGTGGGCTCAATCATAGAGGCGCCGGGAGCTCCATACTCTATGAAACCGCTCATGGTGAGTAAAGAAGGATCCACCCTAGGTGGCAATCGGAACTCAAATCCCTTTTGCGATTTCATAAAGATGGAGACCGTAGCATCAGGATAGAAGAAGAAGAGAGTAATAGGACTATTGTCCTAAAGAATTTCAGAGAAGAGAGAGATTTAAAGAGACATGATGTATAAAAACACACAAGTTTTTTATTGATAATGGGAGTTCTGATATGCCCTTTCATGGTTACAAGGCCCCTTTATATAGGCAGGAGCATCTAGAAAAAGACGAAAAAGGTGATGGATGATGATGACTCATCATTCCATTTACAACACACTTTTAATAATACAACATAAAAGACAAACGAAGGTGGGTGATGACTCATCATCCCACTTATTTCAACACACTCATTACATTTTAATAATACAACACACTTTAATACTTTATTTCCTGATTGGCTCCCCGAATTGCAATCATGATACATGTCCGTCATGTCGCAATCATGGTCACTATCTGAGTCAGGGCCTCGGGATGGCGTGTAAAATGCTGAGTCAAAGTTTGTGATGGGATCCTCATCAGTTTGTGTGGACCTCGAAACAGTAGGAGGAGATGATGAGGCAGAAGGCTGATGACAAAGCCATTGTGCCCAATTTTGAAGTTCAATGGGAACTGTTGGAGGAATATCAGTTGTGTGGCCTGCAACAGGTCTAGCAGGGGTGGAAACCAAAGAGGTGGAGGTAATATTGGTGTTCCCAGGGATTGTGAAACCATTGAGACTGCAGAGAAAGTTTCTAGCTTCACTGGCTAGGCGGGGTACATCAGCAATAGTTCCTTCAATGGTTTTCCATATGTGAACAACGGGTCGCGGGGCAATGGAGGAGTTATGCTGAACATATGGTCGATGAACTACCACATAAGCAGCAATAGTCTCCCTTTGTGCAGATGGGTGAGTGGCTTGAATCTGAGACAGTTCTCTTCGCCACCAGGGGAGAGGAGCAAAAGTTTGGAGGAAGTACCAACACTTGGAGGTGTGAGCATTCCTATTCATGAGGTGTCGTAGTACCGGATATACAGGAATATGGATAAGAGTATAAAAAAGAGTAGTGAGACACCAGAGGTAATAATATAAAGATATGGGCCATGGTGTGGTACCTGAGCTTGGGATGTCATGATAAGGAGTATCAACCAGGTAACGGGAAAGACCTAGGACTGGAGGTATGTCACCAAGTGCTTCATGGACCAGGGATTTGAAGTGAAAAAGGTGATTCCTAGCATAAGTTTGGATACTCTGTATGGTATTAGGTCTTCGAAGGATGGGTAGTATGACAGGTTCAGTGGCTGAGAGATTCATGATGTTCTGAACCTCATTTGCAAAAAGAGATGTGTTTTGAACAGGGGTAGCCATGTAAATGAAAGGAATGACTTGAGGAACCTGAGAAGGTTGGATGATGGAGATTGTCTTTGGTCTGGATAGTAGATCTGCAAGAACATTATGTTGACCTTTTATATGCTCCACTTGGAAGTCATATTTTGCAAACCAGTCCTTCCAGCGCAATAATTGTTTCTCCGAGAGGGACTTGTTCTTGAAATCTAAAATCTTTGGAAAGGAGGAATTATCCATCTGTACCTTGAAATGATGTCCAATCAAATGGAATTCAAACTTCTTGATCCTATTTTTTACTGCCAAAATCTCCTTGTAAATGGTGTGGTAATGCTTTTCAGAGTCTTTGAATTGTCCACTAGCATGCCCACAAAGATGTTTCACGTTGTCAATTTCTTCAAGGAGAACAGCACCCCAATAATGATCACTAGCATCAGTCTGAAGAATGCGTAGGCCCACAGAAGGAATTTTCAAAGGTGGAGGATTCTGGGCTATTCTTTTCAACTCCTTGACAGCTGTTGTCTGTTCTTGACTCCATGGTGGGGGTGTCTTTTTCAGCATTTTTGATAAGGATGAAGTGTAGGTGGCAACGTTTGGGATAAAGTTGCGAAGATAATTGACAATGCCTAGGAACTGTTGGACTTCTTTTGGGGGCAGGTGTTCATCTGGAAAAGTGAGCAATTCCTGTGCAATATGTGGTCCTGGACTGTAGTGGCCGGATGAGATTCTCATGCCAAGAAAATCTACTTGAGATTGGCCAATAAAGCTCTTCTTTTCCGACAGCATGATGCCATATTTTTGGACAATAGCTTGAAAGTCTTCCAATAATGCTCGATGGGACTCCTCATCTTTTGAAAAGAGAAGGATATCATCAATATACACCAAAGTACTGTGGAGTATTGGTGCAAATATTTTTGTCATTGCTTTCTGAAAAAGAGATGGGGCCACTTTCAAATCGAATGGCATGACTGTCCATTGATACTGAGCATCTGGAATACAAAAAGCTGTTTTGGGACGATCTTCTGGATGGATACCAAGCTGCCAAAAACCTTCTTTGAGATCAAACTTGGAGAAGATGAAGGCTTCTTTGAGATGGACAAACAAATTTTCAATCTTCGGAATGGGAAACTTATCATCTCGTAAGAAATGATTAAGTGGCTTATAATCAATAACAAGCCTCTTCTTCCCACGTAACTTTTCAGTATGCTTCTCCACGTAGAATGCTTGGCA
The DNA here is from genome assembly GCA_028386065.3 of Turnera subulata. Taxonomy (NCBI): domain Eukaryota; kingdom Viridiplantae; phylum Streptophyta; class Magnoliopsida; order Malpighiales; family Passifloraceae; genus Turnera; species Turnera subulata. The sequence continues at coordinate 10,224 of JAKUCV010006887.1, read as the reverse complement.
TGCCCATTCAGATTTTGTGGGCTCAATCAGCTTTAAAGAGAGCAGTTGACTGCATTCTTCCCTTGCAAGTGCCAAATCGGAAGGAGTCATACCAGGATGACAAGCTTTTGTGGGATTAACGTCTTCATTCTTCTTGAATGGCAAGGAGATGAAAAACTCCTTGTTTTTCCACAGAGGGAAAGGATGATTGAAATCTGCATGAGAGTCTGCACAAGACTTGAGAAGTGAATCACGGACCGCTTCAAAAGATACTGGAACTTGGGCCACTGAATATATCTTGATAATGTCTGTGTAAGGCTTAAAAAACCTTTTGTACTTGAGACCATTTGGCAAAATTTGAAGAGACTTTGCCTTCTGATAAATATCAAAACCAACCACTATATCACGATCTGGAAGATGAGATCCAAGAATTTTTACCCAGACAACACATCCAGGGAAGAACTGGATTCCTATGTTTCGTTTTGTGATCAGATGGGTTGTAAAGACTTTTCCATTTGCAGCCCGAAAATGTTGCTCATACTTAACCCAATAATGAGCTGGTAGAATTTCTGGATTCATGATACTCTTTTGGGCTCCTGTATCCATAAAACCAATAGCTGAGATGGGCTTCTCATACTTATCTGGTAAAATGGACAGATTAACATGTGGACTGGTCAGAGTGGGCTGAGAGGGCTGGGCCATAAAGATTGGAATATCTTCTTCAGAGGAAGAGGAATCTGAGCCTGAAACTTCATCATCCGTGACAGCTAGTGCGAAGATGGTTTCATGATTCATTTCTTCTTGCTCAGAATAAAGAGATTCAATATCTCCATCAGAGTCATTGAGATCAATCTGCTGGATCATTTTTGCTGACTTGGCTGGCTTGACTGGACAATTTTTTGCAAAATGTCCTTTCTTTCCACAGATGTAACAACGATCAGTATTTTTCCCTTTTCGAGACTTCTTCTTGAAAAACCTATGGCGACCTTTAGTTTTCTGAAAAGGTTTCCATTTTCTAAACTTTCCTTTGGACTGCCGTTTGGGAAATCGATGAGATTGCTTCTTGCAGGAGCATTGTGTATCTTTGCATTTTATCTTCAGGCTGGGATTTTTGCACGGTACCTTCATGGTCAGGAACTTAGAAAAGTATTCCTGATTTTCACATAGTGTTTCAACAGACTCGAGTACCAACTGATGAAGTACTCCAATCGTTGTTTGAGCAACATCAATTCTTTGTGTGGTGATTGCTCTGCGAACCGAAGGTTGGAGCTCATCTGGTAATAAAGTAAGATACGTCTGATTCAACGTATTCACGGACTTGTCATCCGTGACCAATCTCCAATAGTACTTCAGCATTCTCTGGTAATGGAAATCAAAGGAGGAACAGAACCTTGTTGGACATGGTTCGTTCTATGATGAGTCAAGCTGACCTTCTATTTTCTTTTAGGGACATGCATTATTGAGTGCTGCATTTACCTTAACCGTATTCCATCTAAATCGGTCGAAAAGACACCATATGAGATATGGACTGGGAAGCGTCCCAACTAGTCTTTTATGAGGGTTTAGGGTTGTCATGCTTACGTGAGACGTGAAGCATCGGA
>JAKUCV010006885.1:7265-61716 GCA_028386065.3 Turnera subulata | reverse complement strand
CAGCAACATACACTGTGACAGGCTGAGGCTGTGCTGGGCGCAGTCTGAGGCTGTGGCCGACTAAAGGGTCAATTATAAGGATTGGTTCTTGCAGGCGCTCTCAACCTATACTGAACCCATTTGTTTTCACTCACAGGTTCCTCCCAAGGTTCTCATCTTCCAAGTGCTTTCGCATAGGTCAAACTCAAGGGGGATGAAGTTTTGGTGTTGAGGCTAATTCCTCAGTTAGTTTCTAATTCTATCACGAGTTAAAAACTATGGTTTGGTTGTTGTTTTTCTGGTAACTATGGTTTCTCCTTTCGGTCCTTCACCTAGCTACCTGAGTTCATGCATTGGTTTGACCAGAACCTAGACATGGATTAATAACTCAACAACTAAAGCAAGAAGGAAGGGGTTAAAACAAGAGCAGTTCATTAAACACAAATCGGGTACATGCTTCCCCCTTCAACCTAAGAGGGGTTGTTTAGTTCATGCTCAGAATTACAAAAATAATGGAAATAAAGATGGGCATAGGTTTTGGAAAAGACTGGAGGTTAGGGGCGACACAATTTCTGCAGAAAAACCTGCAGAATCGTGTACCCCCTTGAAAACCCAAGGTTCTGGGTTTAAACCTCTGTTCCAGAACTTCTGTGATTTTATGGGTGTATGATCTCTGGATTCCTCGATGCCAGGATCTCCTTTCTCCTCTACTCTTCACCCTTTTTGTAGATGCAGCTCCCTTCTCTTCCTCCTTCCCACCTGCTGGAGAGCATGGGTGTTTGGACAAGTTGGCTCCTCTATCCTTCAACGTGTGTGTCAGGATAGGCATGATGGGCAGCAAGTTGAATGGTGGATTGTGAGTTCCAAGGCACCCTTTGCAGAGGATAATTGTTCTTTAAGGAGATTCCCTTTGGATGTCATGTGCCCATTGCTCCTTTTCCTTCAAAGTGCTCTGGGAACGTCAGGAGAATGATTGTTTATGTTAGTGGATCAGGTGGTGCAAGTGGCGACATTCTTTATTCTTTTTGCATTTTCTGGGTTTCTACAGGATGCACAGCCTCACGCTGTGGCTGAGGCTGTAGTAGTTCTCCTAAAATTCTTCCTTTAATTAATTCCTGCTTCTTTTGCCGATGGTGAGATGTCATGAGGACTTCTTGGATCGAAGTAAGGGCAATGAGATTCAGTATAAATCTAGTGATTTGAGGGTGGTTTGAGACCTCCAATTGAATTCTCGATGAACAACAACCTCAGTCACAGCCTCAAGGGTTCTGTCACAGGCTCACGCTGTGCTGAGGCTGTATCTTCAAATTCTTCAATGAAATCCTCCCAAATTTGTTGAAATGCACCTGAAATCACTAATTATGCAGTGAAGGATAGGAATACAGGAAATACGATGGAATTATGCATAGGAGGCATATAATCATGAAAGAATGAGCACATATCATGCCTGAAATCATGCCTAAAACTATGCATATTTCGTGTGCATCAACCTTCTTGAGGAAATTCTTCTTGCTTCTTCAAATCAATTGCTTTTGCACATACTTGCTTCTTTGCTGTTTGGAGTTTCCAAAATCAATTTTGGAAGATTTTGATGATTTTTCTTTGATTGATTTCAACGACTTTCGATGAATGGCTTCGGCTATTCCTCCGTGTGTACACTTCGGCCTTTTATAATGCTCTGGGAGCGATTCGTTGCGTCGACCATTTTGGATGTGTAAAAAGTTGAGGCTCATGTGCACTTGTCATTAACAAAAATTTCTTTGATGAAACCTAGGAGTGAGATCTTCCAAATGGGTTTTGAAGAAGGTATGATTCTTGGAAGAGAAATATATGATAGTCGTAGAGAAGCCTCCAAGGGCTAAAGGTGTGTCGATGTGGGTAACAAAAGAAAGTCTGGCTATCACGTCATGGGCTCAAAGAGGGTTACCAAGGGATAATGCTACCGGGTAGGCTTTTTGTTGGCTTGGGGGCTTGAGCAAAGAGGTCCGAAATCATATCCTTTATCGAGCATCTATATGAGAAATTCGCTTTGAAAAGGCCTGGCAATTTGTTCTAGGATGTAAATGTTGACGTCAAGAGTTTTTTGAAAAAAGAAACAGACATAGGGAGTTCGGAAAAATAAATGTCGGGTTGAGCTATACAGAAAATTTGAAACTCCAAGAGTCATCATTGGCCATCCATCAACAAAATTCCCCTTAATCATGGCAATTGGTGGATTTGAAAAATTAGTTTTTCACTCATGGTGTCCTAAAGGTAGGATTTTTAATCAATTCGGCTTATGGCCATCAAGAATCATAGACTTAGGCTTTGTTTTATTTCAAACAACAGTTGGTGGAAAACATGATGGAATATACTCGCAAAAGATGTTTCTTTTCTTTGAAAACAATCTCCTTTTTTTTTTTTGAGAAAACTCAAGTTTCAACAAAGACGATGCACCTCGACTCGATTTGATTGATTTGAAAAGCATGTCATGCAATATTCAATGTATGCAAATGGGGATTCCCTAAAACAAGGTAGACCGACAAGACATGTATGTCAACTGGGGCAATAGCACCAAAAATTTATCATCGGCTTTGATATATATACCTACATCTCTAGGGTTCATTTTCCTGACTCATCAAATTACACTATGCAATATTGCCCCTACACAGAGTTGGCACGGCGGTCCCACTAATTATACATATCACACAATAAATAAAAACACTCTATTTACACATACACAAATCCACAATAATAATCACACCAAAAATGCACATACCACTTATTGATTCAATATGCATGGGATGCTCAGGGTGCGCAGCTGGTTGGGGGCTGAAAGACTGCCGCTAAGGAATAGTTTGGCCTACTCACATGTGATAAAAGATATCACGTGAGGTCCAAGGCTCATTAATCCCTATCATTGCATGAGCAGCGAGAAACCGGTTCACACAAGCCACTATCGCTTAAAGAAAGCGTTGTAGCGGACTTGGATCCCTTGGCCCTCCTACGGTAAGGGCTTCATAACATTTATCATGAATGCAGGGCACTTATGATGACACATAAAAAGGCATACAAAATTCAATAATTGCACAAAGTTTCTTGAATCCTAAAAATCCCTTGTGGAGTCGCCAGTTGTGAATACCCGACCCAAAATCACTTGGGCCTATTCACCTTTCCTTTACACCTTCTTCATAACCATCATCCAACATCTTTGGAGTCGCCACCCAGATTTATTAAGGGACAAAAACTTGGGAAAAATTCTTCATGTGACTCCATTTAGGCAACTGGATAACGAACCAAAGATGCTGGACCCGGGGATTCATCATGGATCGGAAGGTGTTAGGCACCCATCCATGTTGGGGCAAAAATTTGTGCAATTAGAGGATTTTGTATGCATTGTGCAAGTGTGAGCACCAAAACACACAATAACTGAATATTAAAAAGAAAGGGGAGAAGAAGAAGATTGGGCTTGAGTTTCCACCACTAGAAATTACCTACGTACCCCAGCGATCGGGTTCAAAGCCCATGTAGTTCTTGACATGGCATCACAATAATCACATCATCATCAACATCAACATCTCAACAATAATTGGTCAGAAAAAAAGAGATTAGGATTACCTTTTGTAGCCCTCCTCTAGCTCCTTGGTTTGGCTTGTGCCTCCCATACAATTTCCTCCGACTCCTCAACTCAATCTTGGAGTTCTTCTTGATTTTCCCCTTTGCAGCCATCAATGGATGATGCTACCCACAAAATTCTGCCAGACAGTTTCCTATGGAACTATTTCTTAAGCTTGGAGAGAAAGAGTTTCTCCAAACTTCAAAGCTTTATGAAGAGTGTTTGTGTAATAGAATGTGTCCCCTGAAACGTGAGAGAGGGGTCCTATTTATAGTGTTCTGGGTAGCCTAGGGGCGTGGACCAACTTAATGATCAAGGTAATGGCTAAAAATCTGGGCCAAAACTGAGTAGAATCAGATTACGGGCGAAAATCGGGGAGAAAACGCGTTTCTGGGTGAGCATGACCACCATGGCCGGCGGTCTTCCTATGGATGACAGCCAGGCCGGGCGGTAATGGCTGGAAGACCTCCCATGCCCGGCGGTCATCCCGAGATGACCGCCCGTGCCTACGTGTCTCACCCGTTCTTTCCTTTTCCGTTCCCGATTCTCCCCTAATTCCTCCCTGATTGATCCTACCGCATAATTAACCCCTAGACTGCCCAGAATCCTCTGCTTTCTTGATTACTACTCCTCTCAATCATTTCATAATTGACTAATTACACATTGATTCCTCATTTTAAGCCAAAATCATACCAAAAACATTCATGTTATTAAGGAATGATTTAACTCTGATTTTCCACGAAAATCAGAGCTAAATTTGTCTGTAAGCAAGGTATTAATGGGCAGTGTAACTCTGAAGAAAAGTCCATACCTTATTAAATTGGACCCTTACATTTATCTTCAACCCAAGAATAAATATAATTGGGTTTAATAAGTAAACATGCCCAAATCTAATGAGATAAAATACATTTTAGCAATTTAGTCCTTAACATATCCTATGATTAATCGTCTCATTAATCCTAGGCATATAAAAGTCTTAATTACTATAACGTATAAATTCTACTAAAATTAAATCCCATCCATGCTTCAACCCAAGACTAACTCATCAATCTTATGATTCAAACATGTCTGGAGTCTAATCTCAATATAATTTTCATAGGTCAAATTTGGGTGTCCACAGGAGTTAATACAAGTGAGAAGGTTATTCATCAATTCAAGGTTGGCTTATTTATTCATTTACCTTTTTATTTAACTTTTACCTTGGAAATAAATGATGCCTTCTCTTGGTTTTATTTCTTCTCAAATTATGCCTAGTTAATTTCATAATCTAGGATTAGGGGATGATCTTGTCATTATTTTTATGCAAACTTAATTAAAATATTATTTCTTTAAATTGTTCTTCTTTGATTCGGTCTTTGATGCCTAGTTAAGTTAGTTGCCTGATCAACAATTAGCTTAAATCCATAATAGGAGATTGTTAAGTGACAGCGTCAGTTTCTTATAGAAAACCTTAGACCGGGCTTTAGGAACCGACCTCGAGAGGGGCGTGCTTTCTATTGGAGACTTAAAGGTAAGAACTTAAAGCTCTTAATTTATTTCAACACTGGCAGAATGGATAGTGGAGATAAGTTAGGAAGGGGTTTTATGGCTTACTGAAGTAGGCTATTGATCTAGTTGAGTTTACCGGTTCTTTCAAAGAAGAGTATTTTTAGGATTTAATATCAGATCTACATAGGCAGGTCATGTAGTGACAGTACACGGCTTGGTTGTGTTGCACTTAACTGCATGGAAATATTGGCAAGGGATTCCCCAAAGTCCTAGGTGTTTTCTTCATCATTGTCTTCTTGTTATTTATTATTTGTTGTTTACTTTTACAAGTATTTTTCACCTCTCAACCGACTCCTCTTTGAGGTTTAATTTTCTAGATAATCGCGTTTCACATTGTTAATAGTACTTAGCAAAGATCCCTGTGAGACGACCTTGGTACTGCAACACCCTGTATACTTGCAGGAGGCTATCAAAGAGTCACTTTTCCTTTCCTCTTTCTTCTTTTTTTTTCTTCTTTTTTTTTTACCGAGGAGAATGACCCGTTTGAACATGTACATTTAGATAAAACTCTTTAGGAAGCTAGATTCATTTTCGAGAGGCAATTCTTTTAGACAAGTGTTCAAGGTGAATGTGATGGGGCCTATGTAGTGGTTGGAACGGATAGATGTTTGAAGGTTAACTTGGGTTTGTGTTTGAAGACTGAAAAAGATAAGTGTTTAGGTAGGAATGGTTTACACCCATAGAATCAGGTCTTCGTAGTTCATTGGAAGGTCCTCGGGTTAAGTCAAGGGACTTTCATGAAAATTAGTTAAATTTTTGCCACATGAAGATGAGGGCATAAAATTTTATTCCTTGAGAGGAACTAAAGGGTACAATTATTCAAATGCTTCAAAATAAAGTGAGTCTAATGGGATTAAACCATCACTCTTTATGAAAATTTAGACACTCTACTCTCGATTCTCATCAATATCTATGCATAGTAGGCAATGTCAACAACCCCTTATCGATTAAGTTCTGAATCACTGTGGTCAACCATATGTCCTTGAGTCTGGTGCTACTCACAATATTTGCTTTGATCAGATGTGGGGTTTGCATATGGTTTCGGCTCTAGAGGCTTCAATAATTCGCCATTTATGCACTGCTTGAACACTTCTCCAATGGGCATGGGCAATGTAGTGAACTCTATCTTTAGTGGGATGACCAGATGAGATGCATGTGCATCCACATTATTGACTCCAATCATCCTTTTGTCATTATACCCTTGGGGTGGATCATGGCTAGCAACCTTGACCCTTCCAGATATTATGGCATCTTCCAATTGAAATCAGGACCTTGAAGTTGGCATAATAGTTGCCTACCATGTGGTCATAGTAAACTGGCTGAAGGTTCTTGATCACCATTTGCACTTGATCCTCCTCCGCGGGTCTATTCACCATCAAAGAGGCCTTGCTGCGCCACCATGAGATGAAGGTCGAAAATGTTTCCTGGATCCCTTGCTTGGTCGTCTCAAGGTTCCTCTTGGTCACATCCACCTCAGTGTTGTAGTTGTATTTTTTCATGAACTCCTCGCACATATCCTCCCATCGGCCAATTCGGTTCTCATCCAAAGTCATGAACCATTTCAAGGTAGCTCCAGACAAAGTTCTCTGAAACAATTAGACCATCATCTCAGGCCCTATCCCCAAAGGTTGTAGCGTCCTTGCGTAAATCTTTAGATGGGTTATGAGGCACCCGGTCCCATTGAACGTTTCCATGTCAGGCATCTTGAACTTCTCGGGTAGACGGGCTTTAGGGAATAGTGATAATCGAACCAAGTTCCAGTCATCTTCTATTCTCTTTATGCTTTTCACCATGTCCTCAAGCTTTTTGAGCCTGTCCTTATCGGCAACCCTTAGTTCCTTCCCTTCAGCTTTTCTTGCCCCTTGCTTCGAGGATTGCCCCTCGTTCTCTCCATTAGACTCAGCTTTCCTTGTTCTCACTTCGTCGATATGTGCCCTCAAATCAACATCGTTTAACTAGATCATCAACTCCTTCATCAATCTTCTCTCTCAGTTTGTACTTCTTTTCCACTCATGGTGCCCTCTAGATATGCCTTTCATGAAATGAGGTTCATAGCCATCAAGAATCCTAGATTTGAGCTTTGTTTTATGTTTGAAAACGGTGGGGAAGTGTGATGGAATACATTCGCAAAACATTTTCCTCATTCTCCCATTGTATGAAGACCAGGTTCAAAAAGGTTGGAAATTGAAAAAATGAGATACCCTAGCTCGAATTCATTTTTGTGCTTTGAAAACCTTGGAATGCAATGCCGAATGTATGCGAATATGAATTCCCTAAGACAAGGTAGGGCGACTGAACATATATGTCAACTGGGGAGACAACACCAAAAATTTATCATCGGTTTAAACATGTATACTCACACCCCTAGGGTTTGTTTACCCGACTAGTCAGTTCACACTTCGCAATATAGCACCCTACGCAGAGTTAGCACGGCGCCCTTGCCGGTGCGGGGCAGGCCCAACGGAATTTTTTTTGGTGACTATACTCTTTTCAAGAATTTTTTATATTTTTATGTTTATCGACATGAAAAACACAATATTTACACTTACTTGAATTCACATCAATTAATCACTCAAATGCACATACCACTTATTGATTCAACATGCATGAGATGCTCAAGGTATGTAGCTGGTTGGAGGCCAAAAGGCTGCCGTTAGGGAATAGGCTGACCTACTCACATATGATAAAGGATATCGCGTGAGGTCCAAGGCCAATTAATCCCCATCATTGCTAAGCAACGAGAAACGGGTTCACTCAAACCACTATCGCTTAAGGAAAGCATGTAGCGGATTTGGATTCCCTCGCCCTCTTACAATAAAGGCTTCACATCAATTGTCATGAATGCAAGTTACTTATGATGACAAGTAAAATGGCACACATGATTCAACAGTTGCACAAAGTCTCTTGAACCCACTACTTCCCAGTGGAGTCGCCAACTGTGAATACCCGACCCAAAATCACTTGGGCCTATTCACCTAATCCTTTCACCTTCTTCCTCAATCCCATGATAATGGAGTCGCCACCCAAGTTTTATTAAGCACAAAACTTGGGAAAAACCTTAATATGACTTCTTTAGGCTACATGGTCATGGCGAACCAATGTTATGGGATCGGGGGTTCCTCAGAGATGGGAAGGTGTTAGGCACCCATCCGTGTTGGGTCGAGACTATGTGCAATTATAAAAGGTAAGTGTGTCTGGTGCAAGTGTGAATGTGTGGAAAATAAAGAGAAGGGGAGAAGAAGAAGATTTGGCTTGCTTCCCACTGTAAGACTAAGACTACCAACGTACCCGAGTGATCGAGGTCAAAGCCACGTAGTTCTAAACATGGTATAAATCGGCCACTTACAACATCAAAAGCAACAGCATATAATCAGCAAAGAATCAATAAAAAAGAAGGTTTAGTGTTACCTCTTGTAGCCCTCCTCTAGCTCCATGCAATGGGTTGAGTTCTACACCCACCTTCTAGCCGTTTCTAAGCTTTACGGTTGATCCTCTTCTTGACTCCTCCTTGCTGGACTACTGCTAATGCTTCCCACAAAATTCCTCTTTAGTTTCTACCTAAAGAATGTATTTCTAGGCTTGGAGAAGTAGAGTTTCTCCAAGCACTCAAGGCTTATAAGTGTGTATGTGAGAAAAGTTTGTGATCCTTTGAAATGTGTGTGAGGGTCCTATTTATAGTGCTCTGGGAAGTCTAGGGTTGTGGACCTGCTTAAAGATGAAGATTATGCCTGAAAATCTGGTCCAAAACCGCGTAGGAGCGAAATTAGAAACAAAATTGGAGATTTGGGCGAATCTGGGAGGACATGACCGCCGCTGCTGCCGGTTATCCACTGCTTGACCGCCAGTGCCGGCGGTCTTGAGTGGATGCCCGCCAGCACCTGGCGATCGTCGCGAGAGGACTGCCGGTTGCCCCTCGTGTCACCCATTCTTTCCATTTTCGGACCCTCAATCCCCCTAATTCAGCCCTGATTTGATCTTACCGCGTAATTAATCCCTAATCAACCCAGAATCACTCCATTACTTGATTATCACTCCACCTAAATCATTCTATAATAGATTAATTACACCTTAGTGCCTATTTCGTACTAAATCATGCCAAATATAACATTTGTACATAAATGATGATTTAACTCTGATTTTCCACCAAAATCAGAGCTAAAATTAACCTGCAAGAAATATATTAATGGGCCGGGTAAACTCTGGAGAATCTATTTACTTGGAACCTTAAACCCATTTCTAACCTAAAAATGAATCATCACACAATTGGATTAAAAGAAACTAAAAGAGCGCAAGCAATGAAATGAAATGTACCTTAATTCTACTAAATTAAATTCTTATCATGCCCTGACTTAAAATCAAATCATCTCATTAACCTCAAGTTAAGCATGTTTGGAATCTAATTTTTAGCAAAACATTCGTGAGTAAAATTTGGGTGTTCACACCCACATACCGTCCAGATTCATTCATCCCTTTCCACACCCACTAACACACGTCGCCGACCACACCTCCCAATCCCCTTCTTTCTCTTTCTTATCTTTTCCCCTTATTTTCTTCTCTTTTTCTTCCTTCTCCAAACCTAACCCGACACCCCCCCAAATCCCTAAACCCCTAAATCACTCACCATGGTCGGCGACGGACCTACCTCCTCTTCCCCTTTCTATACACCACCATCCTCTCCCACCACCTCTCACAACCACAACACCTCCACTCCAGCCACTGCCACTACAACGCACCCCAGGGCCGCCGCCACTTCTACTCCTCAACCACCCCCACCACCATCGGCCGACGATGACGTTCTCCGAAACCCGATACCCCTCGACGCCATCCTTCCCATCTCTTGGCCATACACCTACTCCCCACCCCCAATGACCGATCCTGGCCGGCCCTCACTAACCCATTTCGACTCCTTCTCTACCCACAGCGAGCCGACACCATTCCCGCCCTGCCGGACTGGACCCATTACCGGCGATGACTTCGTGGACCTGAAGGATCCCAATACCCTAATCTCCGCCGTCACCCCGATTCCCTATCCCGCCCGGCCGCAGCGGCTGGAGCGCGATGCAGCAGGCCTCCTTGGCTAGCTGCGCCGCTGTTGCCAAGGCCAACAGGGAGGGCAAGAGGCCGGCTACTTCCTCTCCCCCGCCTCCAAAGCGACGCAGTAGGGCCCGCACACCAGCCTCCTCACGCAACGTCCGTAGCCGCGTTGCTGTTGAGACTAAAAACGACTCCGAGGCCACAGAACCGCCTCCTCTGCCTCTTTTGATTTTTGTGCACGACAAGTACCGGTTGTAGCACTCAGCCCAGGCGGGCAAGGAGGTACTGAACTCCCGTTTCTTTGACCCGGCCACTACTGTTGCCTATAAGTGGACGTCGTTGATTGATGAGCTTTTTGAGGCAATTGGATGGAAGCAGTTCTCGGTGAAGAAGGAGTACAGCTATGCTCATTTGACTAGGGAGTTTTACAGGAGTTTTAAGTTGATTGGGGCCAACAGTGACACTGGCGAGCCCGAGCAGATTTCCTTTCGGCTTGAAAACCAGACACACATTGTGACGCTGCAGGAGTTTAATGCCATGTTTGGGTTTGCTGATGATGGTTTGCTGGAGCCTCCTGAGGAGTATGACGCTGTGGCTGTTTGGGCAGAGTACTCTACTGATCCGCTGCCCTATAACCCCTCCAGGTCCCCTGGTACTGCCCTGGTTCTAAGAGACTGTGAAAGAATCGGTGTAGCAAAATTGTTGAAAGATGCTAAGCTCACCACCTTAGTCACCTTGAAGGAACAAGGGTATGAAGCTTTAATGAATGATTTCTATGATAACAAGACTGTGGAGTATGGGAAAGATGGTCTGCTCACTTGCACCAAAATGAAGATCAAAGGGAAGAAGATCACAGTGACTGTTGGGATGATATGTGATATGTTGAAGATGAAATCGAGCAAAATAAGGTTCTATAATTCTACTTCTAGAACTCCAATCAACATCCCGATGACTCCCTGTAACTTCAAGCAGAATCAGCTTCTCTTTGGGAGCAAGAAATCTGGTAATTACAACTCCATGAAGCCAAGAGAGAGAACTCTGATACATACTCTCACTCGAATCATCATGCTAAGGCAGAATTCTCGCACTATGATCAAGAAACTTGATCAATGGATTATTGCTTGCCTTATCAAGGGATCTTCTATCTGCTTTGGTACTCTCATTTTCCATCATATGGGCATCTACAAGGAACACTCTCATGGTACACTCATTACCTTGCTGACTAAATAGTTGATGATTAAGCCTACTGCTGCGGATAAGCTGATTAAGCTCATGTAAGTCAATGTTGACACTCTGGAGAAGATGTCTACCAAGCCAAATCCTAAAGGGGAATATTCTGTGACAAAATCTGCAGCCACAAAAGGATCATAAGCTTGAGGAACTGAATGCTCTGGTTATTGGGATGAATGATGAGAACAGTGAGCTGAAGGAAGAACTTGGTTCCTTGCGGAGCCAAATGAAGAAATTCTAGACCAAGATATTTGAGAAGTTTGACCAAATCACTGCAGTTCTTACTTGAGATGATTTTGATGAATATTGATGCTCCATAAATCTGATGTTCTTAGGTCATGCATTACCTTCCCATCTACATTTTAGCTAAGTACTTTTATCACTATCCTACTTATGGTTTGAAGAACCTGATTATTTGGCTTGCTTTTGGATACTTGGCTTTGTACTGTTATGTGTGGTTATCCATTAGCTCCTTTGGAACTTATTTGTTTTTGTTGATGTCAAAAGGAGGAGATAAATGTTGTTGCTTGATATTTGTTCTACTGCTGCTGCGATATATTGTGTGTGAAATTTTTTATGCAGGGAACAACATTTGGCTCAGTGGAGCAGCCAAATGTCGATGAAGCTTATAATGTGAAAAATTTTGGCATATATGAAAATCCAATTGATTATTTCAGGAAATACTCATGTGCTTCTAATGTTGTTAATCTATGATATATTTGGCTGATGGTTAAGCCAAATGTTATGTTGAGAATTTCTTTGTAGGGATACTTGTATGAAATTTGTGTATGGAATCATACACGGTAAACTTGTATACTGCGCTCTTATGAAGGGGGAGCTATTGGCAAAAAGAGCCTTTAGCATTTTTTAGTATACGATGCATATAAGTAGGAGGAGCACTTGGCTAGTTGAATGAGCCAAATGAATGAGCCAAATGAATGCGTTATAAACTTTCTGATTATGCCTATGAAACAGGGGGAGCTTACTTATTTGGTTATCTTATTTCTAACTACTGTTTTTGGCGGCATGGTTTTATTTATGGATTTTTTTTGTTGACGACAAAAGGGGGAGAGGTATATGATGCGTTGTATGATTGAAATGTGGGAGTGAAAAAGGGGGAGAAAGTATGTGTGTTGAGTAAATGGAACAATGCTATTGCTATCAAAGTGTGCAGAATTTATTATGCAAAAAAGCAATGAAATAGGGGGAGTTTGTATACATGCGTTAAATGTGATTTAACCTCTGTTTTGTAGGAAAGAACGTAGCATATTTGTCATCATAAAAGAGGGGAGATTGTTAGCCTAAACATGTAATTAGTGGCTTAATTAGCAATTAATTAAGACTAATCATGTTTAGTTTACAAATATATGTTTCTGATGATCATTATATTATTTTGATGATTAACGAACATATTGGTTTAGTGTTTTGTGTTGTTTGAGTATTGGCAGAAACATTTGGTTCCACGAAGAAACCAAAACAAAGAAGATTTGGCTTCACAGGTTGTAGAACAAGTTGTCACTGTCAATCTATATTCCATGTGGTCCCAGATCGGTCGTTGGCAATTTAAGTGCCAACCAACTGTGAATACCCGACCCAAAATCACTGGGGCCTATTCATCTATTCCTTTCACCTTCAGCTTCGGGTCAATCCCATATCAATGGAGTCGCCACCCAAATTTTATTAGGGACAAAATTTGGGAAAACCCCTTGAATGGCTCCTTAGGCAACCGGTCATGGCGAACCAAAGATGTGAGATCGGGGGTTCGTCACGGATGGGAAGGTGTTAGGCACCCATCCGTGTTGGGTCGAAACTTTGTGCAATAGAAAAAGAAGAGTATGCCTTGTGCAAGTGTGCATCGTATGGAAACAAGTCACATAACAAAACTAAATCAGAGGGTAAGAAGAAGAAGGTACGGAATAAAAAGGAAAAATAAAAATATTTGCGCTTCAGTCTCCACCACTAGAGACCACCTACGTACCCCGGCGACCGGGTTCAAAGCCCACGTAGTTCTTGTCACGCAATCACATCATCAAAACATAATTTTCATCATCACATCACAACAGCAGTAAATCAATAGAATCAGAACGGGTTATCTCGTGTAGCCCTCCTCTCGCTCCTATGTGCTTACCACTCCAGCAACAAAATTTGAGCAGAATTCAACAGAGAATTCAAGGCAGAAGGAAGTGGAACTGGCTTCTAGTCTTAATAGAAAAGTTGTAGAACTGCTTCTTAGCTTTCCAGAGACACCAAGAACGCAACAAACTGAGGTCTATAGCTCTAGATATGGCCGAATTACTGAGATTGTTCGCACTAGGCTCCTCTCCTCGGGTTCAGCAATTCTTCTCCACCGATTTGCTTGAATCCGCCTCCTTACTCTTCTTCTCTTGATCTACTACTGCTACTGGCTCCTTGCTTGATGCTTCCCACGGTATTCCACTAGAGTTTCTGCCTTAGAATGTGTTTCTAGGCTTGGAGAAGTAGAGTTTCTCCAAGCACTCATAGCTTATGGATGTGTATGTGAGAAAAGATGTTGAGTCCCTTGAAATGTGTGTTAGGGGTCCTATTTATAGTGCTCTGGGAAGCCTAGGGGCATGGACCTGCTTAATAGTGAAGATTATGCCCGAAAATCTGGTCCAAAACCGCGTAGGATCGAAAAAGAAACAAAATCGGAGATTTTCGGGGTTCCTGGGCACTTATGACCGCCATGGCCGGCGGTCATGGCCACAAGACTGCCATGGCCTGGCTGTCATCCCGAGATGACCGCCGGGCCTTCCCGGTTTTGTGCGTTCTTTCCTTTTTTGCTCCCGAATCTCCCTAATTCCGCTCTGATTCGATCCTACCGCGTAATCAATCCCCAATCTTCCTAGAATCACTCAATTAATTGATTAGCACTTCCCCAAACCATTCCATGATTAATCAATCACACATTAACACCCAATTAAGCCCAAAATCTTACCAAAAACACAAAATCTACTTGCATGATAATTAACTCTGATTTTCCATGAAAATCAGAGCTAAAATTGACCTGCAAGAAATGTGTTAATGGGCTGGACAAACTCCAGAGATTAATAAATTGGACCCTTAAACCCAATCCTTACCCAAGAATAAATCATCTCATTATTATTGGGTCAAAAACAACTAAAAAATTCATTTTAATAAATAAACCATATCATATATTTTGTCCTAAGGTTAAATCATCTCATTAATCCTAGGATTTAAGCGCATAAAGGTTTATGTCATCAAAATACACCAATTCTACTAAATTAAGATTCATATCATGTTTGAACCTTGGACCAAATCATCTCATTGATCCTAAGTCTACACATGTATGAAGTAAAATTTCCGTGGGTTAAATTTGGGTGTTCACAGATGCCCCTCGTTGATGAGTCCTTATAGACTAAAGACGAAACAACGTAAGACAAGAACAACCAAATTCGACTGATTGATGTGTGTGGTGCGTGCCATGGGTTGGAGAATCTCATGCTCCGTTTCGGGAATCTTCTCATCCCGAAGGTCTCTGGGAATCATCTCATCCCAGATTCTCAAGAATCATCTCATCTTGAGGTTTGAGGGGCTGGCCCTCGGTTTATGGGAATCATCTCATCCTATATTCTCTGGAATCATCCCATCCCGAAATGATAGAATCATCTCTTCTATCAGGTCATTGGCCTGACCATCTTAGTCTGGGTGGTGCCTCATGCCTAAGTTTGTGAACTTCAACCTATGTCTACCTCATGCCGAGGTTCATCTCTTGTCTGGGTGCTACCTCGTGCCGAGGTTTGTGAACTTCATCCTATGTCTAGGTGTTACCTCATGCCGAGGTTTGTGGATTTCATCTCATGTCTGGGTGCTACCTCATGCCGAGGTTTGTGAATGCTGATCTTTGTCTAGTCTCCTCATTTCATTGTTTTGCGGCTTCTGGTTCGTATGTCTCAAGGTTGGCTCATTCTCAAGGCCTGTGGAGGTTGGACTCCTGGCTTACTGGTTTCCTCATGTCTAGACGTTTGGGTCTAAATCTCTCATGCTCCCTGGTTCTACTCATGTGTGGATACCTGGGTCCGGCTCTCCTATGGCTAGGTTCTTATCTTTGCGGTTTCCATTTGTGTCTGGACGCCTGGGTCCGGGTACTTCACTTCTCTCCATCTTTCCTTTGGTCAGGTTTACTCCCTTGTGGTCTTTTCATGGCTGGGCTCTGGTTTCACTCAGGATTGGGCGCCTGGGTCCAGGTATCCCACTCCTAGGGGTGTAAACGAGCCGAGTAGTGCCATGCTCGACTCGAGCTCGTTAAGCAAATCCCAAGCTCGAGCTTGATCGAGCTTGTATATTTGAGCTCGAGCTCGAGCTCGTTAGATTTTTCATTGCTCGAGCTCGGCTCATTAAGGCTCGTTAAGGCTCGCTAATCGCGGTTGGCTTCGGTATGGGTGAGCTCGACTCGGCTCGATTAAGCTCGGTAATAAAACTCAGTCAAAATCCCAAGTAAAAGAATATGAAACAAGCACTCATGTTTGCTGGAAAAGACAATGACTTCAACAATCGTAGAAAGACAATGACTTCATCTTCACTATACATCGTTGCTGCAATTTACATTGGAAATTGAAAAAAGATCTGCAAAAATATAATTTCTTGTTGTTTCAGTTTACAATGGGAGTAAAATAAGAGCAATCTGCAAATTGTTTCGAGATCCAGGCGCGCTGATCTGCAGATGCAAACAAAACAAAGAGATAAGAATAATAACACACAAAGAACAAAACGGCAGAGACGAAAAGGGAAAAGCAGCTTGCTGAACCTCGAGTTCTTCCAACAACTCTCCCTCAGGCCCCTGCTCTTTTAAGCAACAAAGCCTCAAAATCTACTGCCACAACGAGCTTAATTTGAGTTCTTTAAATTAGTAAATCAGGGAGGTTGAATTGAAAGAGAGAGGAGAAAGTTGTGAGTTGAGTTCATACCTTTTTGAGTTCTTGTTGTCGACTTCACTGGTGCAGAGAAGGGAGATTTGGGGAGGAGGAAAAATGGAAAAAAAAACCAACATAATTTTACAGGATACCTTTAATTCAACCAAATAACAATCCAAAGCCCCTTTTAGAAACCATCAAAGAAAACAAAACAACAACTCAAACCCAGATCTGTAACCATGATGCCCGTCATCTAGATCTAGAAATCACAAAAAAAATTAAGAACAATTAATCGATGAAGCGAAAGAGCAAGGAGGAAGTGGGAAAGTGAAGAAGAAAATAACAAGAGCAGACAAAGAGAAGAAGAGAAAGAGAAGAGGGTAAGATGACGAAGCAATTGATGGGAGGAGTAGAGTAGCAGTGGGAGAACTAATGAAAAAAGAAAAAGCTTGGGCTGATAGAGTTCACCACTGGTCGATTGGTGATGGTTGGCAGAGATTCAAGCCACCGATGGTGGTGTTTTGTGTGGGGTGGGGGTTTGGCGGCTAGGTGTGGGGGGAGAGATGGTGTTTTGGGAGGGATGAAAAAATGAATTAGGGTTATAATTATTTAGTGTTTTATTGACATTTAGTAACCTTTTTATTAGATTTAATAACTTAAAGCTGATTATATTTTAGTTTTAACATCCACTTATTTTTTGGGTTTAACGACGCACGGGCTATGGCCCAATTTTTTTTCCAAACAACTTAAATCATTATTTACAAAGCCCAACCACCTTAACCCTATAATTGGGCAAAGCTCGATAAGGCTCGCGAGCTTGGTGAGCCAAGTATTGGTGAGCTCGAGCTCGACTTGATAGCACTTCAAGCTCGACTCGAGCTCGATAAGTACGAGTCGAGTTTGAGTATTCAGCGATTCGATCCCGAGTAGCTCACGAGTAGCTCTACTCGTTTACACCCCCTACTCACTCCTCTCTTCTTAAGGTTTACAAAGGCTGGGCTTTGCTTTGGCTGGTTCTCTAGAATCTTCCCTGTGGTCAAGGTTTGCAAAGGCCAGGCTTTGGCTATGTGATCGGGGTTCCAGACTCTTTCTTTGGTTTTGTTCACGTTTGGACGCCTGGGCCCAGATATCTCACTTCTCTTCCAAAGGTCGGGCTTCGACTTTAACTGGGCTCTCTCATTTACTCCTCTCTGGTTCTTTTCCTAACTGGACTTGCTAGGTTGGCTACTCTCTTGTCTGGGTTCCCTCTTCTCTTAGCTGGGCTTTAGCTGTTGAGTGGGTCCTCTCATGCTCTGGGGATGGACTAGACATCTTGAGCTCTCGGGGTTATCTCACATGTTTGGCATCGTCTTATGCGTAGGTTACCTTGACCTTATACTCATGATCGGATATCGTTCCTGGTTTGGTTCTCCCAGCATAAGATGTCACTTCACAATTGGAATGCCTGGATCCCATGTCCCTAGGTCACCTAGTTAGATGTGTCGTGTCCCTTGAGACATACAGACCAAAAGTGGGGTGGATGCCCCTAGTATCTCATCATAGTTCTAGAGGATGTGGTTTAGTGTGCAAACACGTGTGATCTTCATCTTTTCAGCCTTAGTCAAATGAATGGGCCCGCCATAACCCTTAGAAATCAATCAAAATATGGTAGCATGCCCCTTGCCCCTTTGTACCAGATTTGGGTCTTACAACTCATTAAGAATGCCCAACATCAGTTATGAACATGAAAGTTGGGGCCCGCCGTGCCCTTAGACATATTGCTTGTATTCGACTCGGGACACGTCATACCATTACACATTGACCTTGAACCATTAAATCGAGTCATCTCGTCGGGACATTCCATGCCCATCATTTACAAATCAATTTCAAAACATTGGCATGGCCTATCCCGTTCCTAAGTCAAACATCCATGTAAAGTTAGGGTCCTTCATGTCCACAACCATTAATCGGAATTTATGGTAGGGGCACTCTCGGCCCCTTCTCAAATTCAAATTAAAAAAAGTGGGCCTTACAACTCATGGAGAATGCCCAAAGCACAAACTAATTCGGGGCACATGTTGTACCACTATACTTTGACTCTAAAAATCATTAGTTCAAAATTCATCTCGGGGCATCTCATGCCCATACTCACAAATCAATTTTATGGTATATGGCATGATCTACCCTCGGTGTGTAAATCCAGCTTGACTCAAGCTTAGCAGAGATTGGGGCGTCACATGCCCCTTTGAAAAATGACATGCCCTTTTGACTTAATGAGATCACCATAACCCAGGCATTGTAAGTATCCGGGCATGCAAATTGACAATCAAATGTAGTAACATACGCAGCGGAAAAACCTGATACACATGGAGGATCCAAGTGAAGGATAGCTAAACCGAATAACAATTTTACGTACCTGAATCGGTTGAGGTCTTTCACCCAACTATAGGAACGAATCAGCAAGAGCCGGACAGAAATCCCACCCCTCTACGTATCCACACGAACCGACGATGACTAGCCGGAAACTGTCTCACGATCTCCAACCCGAGCTCTCCCGAACTGATGTGCTAGCAGCAGGTTTCAGAAGCTAGAGTTTGTGGTATTTTCTTCTTTCACAAAGAAGGTCTGTATGGTCTGAAACTCACAAGAACTCTCAAGACACTCTCAAGGCTCAATGCTCTAAAAATTTTTCAGACTCAAAGTTTTTCAGA
The DNA here is from genome assembly GCA_028386065.3 of Turnera subulata. NCBI lineage: Eukaryota > Viridiplantae > Streptophyta > Magnoliopsida > Malpighiales > Passifloraceae > Turnera > Turnera subulata. The sequence goes on along the minus strand of JAKUCV010006885.1, from coordinate 42,748 downwards.
CTCAAAGTGATGAATCCACAAGGCATAATCAGATTATGCTTAGTCTAATCCCACTCGCAAAAGCAAGGGACAAGAAGGCCAACACCTTTGGCCAACATGATTAGGTTTTAGCTAATTATGTCTCCACTAACTCATGGTGGGATTACACATCACATGGCACTAATTATGGTTCAATAAATCAGACATTTAGTGAACCAAACCAGTCCAAAACGACCCTGGTCCAACCACGATCCAACCATGATCCAACCACACCTGGTCGAACCATGGCCCAACCACGGTTCAACCACCTTCTCGAATCAACGGCTCTTTGTATGTGACCCTGTAGGCACCTGTAACGTCCGGCAATAATTGTAAACTCATTCACAATTATAAGCAAAGAGCGGCGTCTAGCAACACAACATTGGTACCCAAACGACAAGATCAGTACTGATTCAATATGCCTCGTAAGCATGTCATCGTCCCTTCGTCCCATTATCAAGATTAAACAAGAGACATGGAATATGTCAATCTCGCATATGATTAATCTCGGTTTCTTGATCCTAGAGCTACCTGTGTAAAACGGATACTAATGATATCACCATATCATAATCCGAGCACGACCGTGCATTTACAGTTCAACTCTATCAAGAAACCAACAAATAATATACCCGTTGTATGGGTTGGACGAATCCTCTCTGGATCATACAAAACCCACTACACATTTATCATATAACCAATGATTACACTAAGTCTACTCATTTACGAAATAGCCAAGAGTAATATCAAAGTATACGACTCATATGTTGGGAACCTTGATGATCACAGGTCTATGGACAATACATATGAGAATCGCTAATGAACAATCATATAACGTTCCATGTAGCGTTCTTATGTGGGTCGGTCTAGTCCACAAGTTCTCTAACTTCTACCCGTATGTAGAATTCATATCACATATAATTCTCAACATACGCTAGTCTTAATTTATTATTACAACCCATCCATAATAATAATCGACTAGGGACATTTAAGAATATATAAATATTCTAGGGTTATAAATATGTACAAGCGTTTATCTCATAAACGATATTTATTGGAATAACCTTAATGTGTATACATGATCACAAATAAACTTCCATTGATTGGCTTTTGGGCATATTACACTAACAGGCATGACATACCCTTTTCGTACAATAAGATCAACTCGATAAAAACCAATCAAAACTCAAAGCACAACATCTCCTTGTGTAAGTAAATTCGGTGACTCAACAGACCAAAAGATTAGTGTAAAATCAGCTTGACCAAAAATCGGGGTATGACGTGCCCCTGGAGTCTGCAAGTGCATTTCTAGGGCAGAGGCATGGCGTGCCCGTTGTTCTATAGACAAATTCATCTGAAGATTCGGGCATGCCATGCCCCTCTAGTTATCATCCCTAGGAAACGTAAGTCTACACCGTGTCATGAGTTTGTGGTATTGTCACTTTCATTGATCATTCGTCCGCAATCAAGTCTACCTTCTCAAGAAGTTCATGTCCTATATGTAAATGATGCATGAGCGTGCCTAAGTGTGTCGTCTATTCAATGCATGGGGATGCCCCTAGTGAGTGGTGTGTCAATGCCTTTAGTCTCTACATGCTTGTCTTCGGATGCAAGTATCTCCTGATTATACAATGATGTGTTTGCCCCTCGAATGCAAGTGCTCTCTACTTCTATATGGATGTATGTGCCTGTGACATGTCTTTCCCCTTTTCTCTTCTTTTCCCCTTTCATGTTTATGCTGTCTATTTCTACATGGTGTTTAGATGTGCGTGCTTTCTATCTAGACGTATTGCGTGTGAATGCCCCTAGTATGATGCATGACCGTTGAAAATCGTTCGAGCTAAGGTGTACATTAAGCAACTTGAGAAAAAAACGAGTTATCCCATAAAAACTCCCTAGCTTCAAAGAGAGAGACCCCTAATGACCATGAACCATTCATTTCAAGCTCTATCTAGGACCCTAGGGGTGGACATTGGATGGACAAATTATCTAATCAGAGTAAGGTGGACGGACGAGTGAATACCCCTTTGACAATAGATGGGGGCAACATGCCCAGACGCTTCTATACCCCTTTTGTTGATGATGTCATTGTCAACCGAGTGGTCTATCTCTGATGAGTGATCTAACACATGTATCTCTCTTTGTTGTCATTGGCTACTTTCCCATTTTCATCTTGGCCTTAACTTTTGCCTAGGCCGCTCTCTTGGGTTTTCAACCTAGCAGGCTTTTCTTTCTTCTTCTTTTTTTTTCTCTTTTTTTCTTTTTTTCTTTTTGGGAGTAGCAATCATAGACACAGAATATTGAGATCACAAAGCTTTGGGCAAGATCAAAACCACTCGGGCTGGGTATACTCGGATGACTAATGGAGAGGTGAACTTTCAACCTTAATCGAGAACCGTCTAGCTGAGCTATGTCTAAGAGACTATTGGAGAGATGTGCTTTATGATGACCGGATTCACAATAAATCTTCGTAAGAGAGGCGGACTCGATTGATAACTTCATGGAATACAAGTCAAAAAAAGAAGCCTTATGACTACAAAAGAGGCCGCAATACAATCAACAGTGTGCATGTCTATGTGACAACAACTCCAATCTTTCCATTTAATCAATCTGGGAACCAAATAATGATAGACCGGGCCCGTTGTCGGATTACCTACGTATCTGTGGATGTGGTGTTTGGCTTGAGGTATTTGGTAGGGTCGGTATTTAGTTCGCGGTGTTTAAGGTGATAGATCGGATGGGGGAACACTTGTCTTCTTCATAAAATTTTTTTCCTCCCGATTTCTGATGATGGATAGTGAATCAACATCTGGGCACCAATGTCATCTCTTTCCTCACTTTTCTCCCTCTTCTTTTCATTCTTTTTTTTTGGGAAACACCGTCGCCTAGACCGTTTTCATGGACTGTGATCTAGAGGGTGCCCCCTTCTCTCTTTTCCTTTCTTTTTCTTTTTCTTTTTTTTCCTTTTTTTTCGAGGGGAGTGAACCTTTTGAACAAGTGCACTTGGGTTAGATTCTTTCAGAAACTGGATTCATCCTTGGGAAGTAATTCTTCTAGACAAGTGTTCTCGGTGGTTGTGATGGGGTCGACATGGAGGATGGATTGGATACGTGTTCAAAGGTCAAATCGGATATGTGTTTGAAGGTCGGTGTCAGCAAAGTCTTCTTAGGAGGTGGATTGTGGTAAGGGTTTAGGATTGCATCCACAGAATCAGGTCTTCGTAGTTCGTTTAGTAGTCCCCTAGATTGATCCAATGGAAAATATTGAAGTCATGCATGATTTGCCATATATACCCAAAATATAAGGGAATTGAGATTTTATTCCTTAGGTATAAATGATGACACTATTGATTGTTAGACACAGAATTTACCCCTTCCCCCTTCGACTTGACTCAACTCCTAGACTCTGAGGAACAACTATACCACCTCTCTTGACTCCTGGTCATCATACCATCTAGCAATACAATCTATGGTCCCCGGTTAACCCTCACGAACACTTCTTGTTCACCCTTTAGAATGCATCATCTCCGTCATCGTCTTCATCGTCATCTCCGAATCTTTCCCTTTGTCTTCTTATTGTGTCTCCATCATCGTTCTCATGGCCATCCTCGTTGTTTCCAAATTATTGGGTCTTGCATGTTGTTCATTTGATGAGGCCCCATGGCAATGTCTCCACATGATACCCCAGTTTGCTCATCGACTTGACTTGTCAATTTAGTCCCTCGGCTTAGCTAGTTGACTTGGCTCATCAGCTCGGCTCACGAATAGAAAACCGGGGCGTACATCCTCGTCTTTGAATAAGGTCCAATCGGGCCACCTTGTTTCACATCTCCCATTGTAAATATTGGGGCTTACATCTCCTCTCATGAGAAGGCCCAAACATCAGTTCTCCCCATTGGTTTGTCTTAGCTTGAATACCCAACTGTCATCAGCTTAGCTTTGCATTCCGGTTCTCTGGTTTCCCAACTCGGCATCTCAACTTGGCAACTTGATCCGGCCACTCCTCAGCTCAATTCGTCCGCTTGGGCTACTGGCTTGGCCCGTCAACTTGGTTCCTAACCAAATATAGAGACTACTCTCATTGGGAGAATACTCGGACTTGCATCTCCTCTCACAAGAAAATCCAATAGTAAGGTCTCGATATGTCAACTTAGCTCATCCTTCTGGCTTCTTCAATTTGGTTCCTCATCTCAGCTTCTCGTCTCAGCTCGGTTCATAAGTCAACAATTAGGGCTTACATGTGTGTCTTTGAAGAAGGCCCAACCAAGTCATCCCATCTCCCTTCTTCTGCAATAGATGATGAGGCTTACATCTCCCTTCACCTCAAGATACCTCCCAGATTCCCAATATCTTCACTATCCTCCTTTCTACTAGGGTCGTCGCCTTGTGAAGTAGCCATCATCCCTAACATCTTCATCATCCCATTTCGAGAACGGACTACCTACCCCTGGTGTCCTAAGGGTTCAATTCTAATGACAGAGTTCATGGCTATTAGGGATCCTAGACTTAAGCTTTGTTTTCTTTGAAGATACTTGGAAATAGTGAGAAAATGTGACGGGATACATTTGCAAAACACGTTTCATTGATCTTTCAAAACATTTCTTCCTTTTTCTACGACTCAAGCTAAAAGAATTAAGAATTTGAAAAAGTAAGCCACCCTAACTCGAATTCGTGTTTTACCGTAACGCTCCGGATTTTACATAATTTAAATTTATGGAATTTTCGGAATTTTTACTCCAATTTTGCCCTTGAGGAATTTCCGGATTTTTGGATCAGGGAAATAAATTATTTTACCTTGGTTAGATCAATATTAAGTCGTTAGTGTGATGAGTACGGCTTTCGTTGGAGTCTAAACGTGTTTCGGAATGAAGCGCGGGGGTTTACCGTAGTTTTGAACTATACTACGTCGTTTTGGGTTAAGGGAAAAGAAAAAAAAAACAACAAAACCCTAAATCCTAGCGGGCGTTGACCAAGGGCGAGTTGACCGCGCCATAGTCCAAAACGACGTCGTTTTGGACCAGGCCGCCCAACCCTAATCCCCCTTCCCTTTCTTTCATTTCTTTCCTCTCCATTTTTCTTTCTTCCTTCTCTTCTCACCCGACGGCGCCTCACCCTCAATCTCACTCTCTCTCTCTCTCTCTCCCTCTCGTCTTCATCAAGAACCATCTCCCTCATTCGCTCTCGCCGCACCGCTGCTCGGAGTAGAGCCGCCGCCGTACTCACAAGCCAAGGAGTCAGCTTTGCGCCGCATCGGGGACGGGAGACGCGGCAGTTGAGGGCTGGCGGCAGAGAACTTGAGGACCGAGTCCGGTTGTCGCCGTCCTTGTACCGGTAAGCCGCTGCACCTCCTCTCTTCTATTTCTTTTTTTTTTCTCGATTTCCGATTTTTGTGTTGATGGGTTCTTTGATGTTGTGGGTGGCGGATGGGCTCGTCATGGCGGTGGCGTGCGCGTGGATGTTATTGTTTGGTGGTCGGCATTTGCTTGCTAACGGGCTAGCAGATTGTTGGGGTTGTTCGTGTGTGTGTTGTGCTGTGTTGGTGTTGGTTCCGGCGGGCTGTGTGTGTCATGGTGTGGTTGTCTCGGTCGGCAGTGGCTGTGTAGAACCAGTGGTGGCGAGTCCTTTCCGGGCAAGGAGGTTGCAGGCTCGGATTTTGGTAGTGTTGGACAGTGGGCACTCGAAATTCCGGGTAGGAATCCTTTACCACAGTTCATTATTAATTCACGTATAATTAGTTAGGTTGTGTTAGTGTTGAATATGGATTTGGGATTGTGGCAGAATCGTTGGAATTCGTTTCTGGTGGCTTTGGGTGTTTTCCGGCGAGTTGACCGGAATCAAGCGAGGCTCAGGAATTTTTCGGCGAAGGCTCGGGTTTCGTTCCGACAAGGCAGAATATTTCCGGCTTGAGGGTATCTCTTCTTTGCTATGTTTTAATCTCATTCATGGCATGTATAATTAAACAAGTATTTTCATGTATCGGGAATACCAGGTTAGTGGAAACCTTGTGTGGGGGTGTGAGAGTGTGTGGCCGGAAATTTACCAACACGGGTAGAACCATAGGCCGGGAACACTTGGGCTCGGGAATGACCTTTGAGCGGTATTTAGATAAAACCGGGCCCAGGCCCAACTAACTGACTTTAAAGACCTTAAGACTTTTTGATTGACCTTAAGATATGACCTTGAGGCCCAATGACTTAATTGGATAACCTTTGGACTTGGGTAACGAGCTTTAAGCCCAACTTCATAAAGGGTTTTAGGCCCGGGATTCGGTTTTGGACTTAGAAGGGCTATAGGCCCGGGAACTCGTTATGGACTTTAAGGAGTGGGCTCTAAGCCTAAATTCATAAATTGGGATAAATGCAGGCCTGTGGAAGTGGGCTTTAGGCCGATGAATTGGTGCAGGTGCTCTCCTTCTGGGGGATAAAAAGCATCACGTCCCGAGTTCGAATCCCTAGTGCTGCAGCATGGTAAAGGATTTAATCGGGCGGAGGGAGTGATGTAACAATACCTGAATATGGTGGGTCCCTTGGGGGGAGGGCCTTCACATTTACGTTATGAAAAGCATGTAATGCTTAATGTATGCAGATGTAAATTGTAACGCCCCGAATTTTCAAAATTTGATTTTTCGGAATTTTCGGAATTTTATTCCAATTTTACCCTTGGGGTATTTTCGAGGTTTTAGTCGAAGAAATAAATTATTATTCCTTGGAAATGTTAATCTTAAGTTGGTACTGTTCATGGTTCGGGTCCCGTGGAAAACGAATTCGAGATCAGGGTGAAACGCGAAGGTTAACGTAGGTTCTAATGAAACTACGTCGTTTTGGAAGGATGAAAAAAAAAAAAAAGAGATGTTGACTGGCCAAGGGCGGGGCCAACCCTAACCCCAAGCCTCTTTTCTTTCTTTCTTCTCTTCTCATTTTTGTTTCTTCTTCTTCTTCTCCCTAGCCGCCGTCGACCCCGACTCCCCTTCTCTCTCTCATTTTTCCTCTCTTCTTCTTCTTTCTCCCCTTCTTCTCTTTCTCCTCTCTCTCTCTCTCTCTCCCCTCTCTCGCTCCCTTTCCGTCCTTCCTTCTTCTCTTCTCATCTCTCACCCCGAGTTCGTGGCTCCCTCTCTCACGAACCCACACAACCGCCGCCATCATCCTTCTCATCCCCTCCTCTTTGCTTCACGTCACCGAGGACGAGCAGGGGCGAGGTCGACGGCAGAGGACGAGCCCGAGACCGCCAGCGCCGCCGCCGTGTCCGTTGATTACCGGTAAGCGCTGCCTCTAGTCTCCTCGTTTTCTTTTTCTTTTTCTTTTTCTTCGTGCTCGTGGGCTGTGGGAAACCGATTGGTTAATCGGTATTGATGGTGTTGGATGGTTGGTGTTTTGCAGGCCGTGGGGTTTCTTGTTGTTGTGGTGGTTGTTGCACCGTGGACGGTGGCGTGATTGGTTGTGTGCTTGTGGGTTGTGTTGTGCGTGTTGTTTGCTGCGTGTGTTGCTGTTGTGGCAGTGGGGTGCTCGAGTGCTGTGTGTGTACTTCGGACAGAGGTGCCTCACGGCTCGGGCATTGGTGGTGGACGATTTCCGGGCAGATTGTGTTGTTCTCCGGGTAAGGATGCTAAGCCTTTTTCCTCTCTTATTCGTTCTGTTCATGGCGTATGTTTTAATAAATTGGAGTTTCTGGGCTGTGACAGTGTTGTTGGGTTGCTTCCGGCGATTCGGGTAAATTCTGGCAAGGTCACCGGAATCCGGCGAAGGCTCGGGAATTTTCCGGCGAGGCTCGGGAATTTTCGGGCGAAGGTTCGGGTTTTGACTCCGACATTGTACTTGATGTATAATTTGAGTTATTCATGGCATGTACTTATAAATCGGAATTGGGTTATGTAATTAACTGTGTTTAGTGGAAACCGAGAGTGAGAATAGTATGAGGCCGGTAAATACCGACACAGGTAGAACCTTAGGCCGGGAATCTTTGGACATCGGATTAACCTTGGACTTAAGTAACGGGCTTTGAGCCCAATCCTATAACCGATTAAGTAAGGACTTAAGGAAGTGGGCTTTAGGCCCGGAAATTGAATTTGGGCTTAGATTGGGCTTCAGACCGGAAATTTGTAAAGGACATTATGAGTGGGCCAAAGGTCGGGAATTTCTTTTGGACTTAGTTGGGCTTAAGCCGGTGAACCTTAGGTCCCGATACTAGGAGTCTTGGTGAGAGAACATTAAGTCGGGTTTAGACCCGGGAATTTCATAATTGGCTAACTAGGGACGGGTTTAACTCAGTTGAGCATATAGGTACCATGCTTGCACAGTTGTGATTATTGTTTTGTAATTTGTTGTGTGTGCCGGTATTCAGGCACGGGTACTACCTTGGGAGCTGGAGGATCGATTTTGGGAAAAGCTCCACAGGACAATCGTCGTTGAGGTGACTTTATATGTCTTTTTTATGTTTGTATGCATGAGCTCGTTGGATTGGTTTGTTTGAGTTGCATGCTTGTTTGCTAACATGCTGTGATCCGTATTGTGTGCCTAAGTGTACTGTTTTGCTTAAGAGCTGGATATTCGGATTGTTATGGTTTATAACATGTGATGTGATTTTGGGTGCATTGTGTGATGTGTTGTGGGTCGGAGACCCGGTTATCTGATTGAGACGTTTTTATCACACTACCCTGTTAGATCACAACTAATGGCACACACAAACTCATAATCTGTGAATAAAGATAATGGACAGTAGAAGTTAGGCTACTGTGTGCTGATGACCGGTTGTTTCGAGCGGGAAGTGATACCCCTCGGGTTTGCATGCAGGTTAGCATGTGGTATGCGGATTTGCATATGGGTCTGTGATATCCGGTTTCTACCTCCCTCCTTCTACCTCCCCCTTTCTACCTCCCTCTTTCTCTCTGTCTCTCTCTCTCTCTCTATGGATTTGGTTGGGCTTCGTGCCTGGTTTATTTGGGCTTAGGCCTGGTTGTCTCATGAGACAGGACCGAGCTCGACGCACACAGTAGGGGGCCCTGAATAATAAATCATAATAAGAAAACTTAACACAAAACAGATGGAGAATAATAAACTGTATGCTTGATTGTGTTGGCATGTTAGTACTGATTGTTGTATGTTTGCATGCTAGTCTGTTGCTCTTCTTTCCTTTCGGAGTTGATCTGCACACTCTCATAATTAGACTTATATTGCTCACTGAGTAGGCGACTCACATAATCGCCAACTTTGTTTTTCAGACCCATAGATAGCGTGCAGTCACTTTCTTCTTTTCCCGGAGTACGGACGTGGACATCCTAGCAGGTAGCTGTGCTTGTTCTCCCGGTTGGATCCATAGTGTCGGCATGCATACTGTTTTGTTTCTCATATTTTTATTCCGTTTATTTCTTCCGCTGCATTGGATTTTTATTGAGGTGTCTATTGATTTGGATTACATTATCGGCGGGTCGCCGGAATTTATTATTGATGATGTATCGGCAGGAAGCCGGGTTTGATTTGGGGCTTGCTAAGCCGGAATGTTTTGTTCTTTATGACATCTCGTTTTTAATAAGAATATTGGATATTTTTGATACTGGATTTCGTGTCCCGGGTTTCAAGGGTATTTTGGTAATTTCCTTGAGTTTTAGTATTTTATTGTTAAATTGGGACACGGGTGTTTCAGCTTGGTAGCGGAGCAGGCTTTAGATCCTTGTTTTTTTAAAAAAAAAGTGTCTTAAACTTTGTTTTCAAAGCGTTTTCAGTGTTTGAGCCTGTTTCCAGATTTATGACTTAAAAGTGTTTTTGACTCATTTGCATTCTTATAGGCGTCGATATGGATCACGAGGGACAACACAATGCTGAGGATGACGCCGCTACTCATGTCTCCGACATGTGTCGGTGATGCAGGTTTCCGTTGGTCAGGGGAACAATAATGCAGCAGAGAATAATGCTGCAGGGGGTGGAGGACAGAATGATGTACCACCAGTTGTGAACCCAACATTCCAGCAGTATCAGGCTTTTCTACAGTGGCAGCAGTTCCAGCAGTTTCAGCAGCAGCAGCAGGGTGGCTAGCCGGTGGCGCCTGCTGCAGCAGGTGGTATGGAGAGTGGGTATAAGCATATGGATAAGTCTGCTGTGAAGGAATTCACAGGTGAAGGGGGCAAAGTCAAGGAGTTTGATGATTGGTTTCGCCAGGTTGAGAATGTTCTGGAGAAGTTCACCTGTACACCTGAGCAGAGGGCTCGATTAGCTGCACATAAGTTCACTGGGTATGCTTTGTCATGGTGGCAGGATCTTGTGGCCAATCTACCGAAGCCTGTGGAGATGCCTTGGGAGGATTTCAAGGAGAGATTCTACAAGGAGTTTCTTACTGTTGATTTTCTGGAGGAGCAGATGAAGCAGTTTCTTGAGGTGAAGCAGGGTCTAGATGAGACTGTATCAGCTTTTAGGATCCGGTATAGCATTCTTCTCTCTTATGCTAGGGAGCTTTTGCCCGATGAGTTGACCAAGTGTAGGCGGTTTGTTAACGGCTTACGTACTGAGATAGCTATGGCTGTGGCTGGTGGAGGGCACAAGACTTGGGAGGCAGTTTGTGCCGCTGCTTTTGATGCTGAGAGAGTTCAGTTGTTAGGGAAGGAGGCTCGGGCAGCCGAGCAGAGGAAGCAGTCTTCGGCTTCGGGTCAGAAGAGGCAATATTCTGATGCTGGAGGTGCAGAGTATTCGGTGGGACAGAGTTCTTCTTATCAGAGTTCGAAGAAGTTCCGAGGGCAGAGTTTTCAGGGTGGACAGGGCAGATCCTCAGGAGGATGGTCCTATCAGTCTGGTTCTCGGGGACGGGGTTCCTCGGCACGGTTCTCGGGTACATGCTGGTATTGCAATACGCCGGGACACCAGAAGTCTACTTGCTACAAGTGGATGAGGGATAATGGTGGCAGTGGTTCTCAGTATACAGTGTAGAGTTCCGTGGCTAGTGGTGCTGTTTCTTCTAGTCCGAACAGGGGTGGCGGACAGCAGGGTCGAGGTCGTGGAGGTTCTGGAGCTCCGAACCGCGGGGGTGTGACTCAGTCTGCTGCAGCTCCTGGGGTTTATGCCATCACCCAAGAGGAGGCTGCTGATGCTCCAGATGTTATAGCAGGTACCTTTATGGTTTTTGGTCAGTTTGCACATGCTTTAATTGATCCAGGTTCTACACATTCTTTTGTATCACGTGCATTCATGACTACTCATAACATAGAGGATGATAACCTTAGTAGACCCCTAAGAGTCCGTTTACCCACTGGAGACATAGTAGTTGTTGATCGAGTTTGTAGAGATGTGCCGATAGACTATGATAGTGAGAATTTCCCTTCTGATCTTGCTGTCATGGATTTGGGAGAGTTTGATGTTATCTTAGGTATGGACTGGTTGTCCAGACACCAAGCACTGGTTGATTGTCGGGCCAGGGAAGTTTCCTTATCTTCTTTGTTGGGGCGTAGATTGGTGTTTGTTGGAGAACGAAAAGTTCTATCGGCGTGCTGTATCTCGGCCATCCAGGCTTTCAGGATGATCCAAGAGGGTTGTGATGCAATCCTTGCTCATGTGGTCGATTCTTCGGTACCAATACCTGGAGTGGAGGATATTCCTATTGTTCGGGAGTTTCCCGATGTTTTTCCTGATGATTTACCTGGTTTGCCTCCGGAGCGGGAGGTGGAGTATACAGTTGACTTGGTACCGGGAGTTGCACCTATTTCTATACCGCCCTACAGAGTGGCTCCGGCTGAACTTCAGGAGTTGAAGAAACAACTGGAGGAGTTATTAGATAAGGGTTTTATTAGACCGAGCATCTCACCCTGGGGTGCCCCGGTCTTGTTTGTGAAGAAGGATGGCAGTATGCGGATGTGTGTAGACTATAGGCAGTTGAACAAGGTGACTGTGAAGAACAAGTATCCTTTGCCTAGGATAGATGATTTGTTCGATCAGTTGCAGGGTGCATCTGTGTTCTCGAAGATTGACTTGCGATCTGGTTACCATCAGGTTCGGATTGCAGAGCAGGACATACCGAAGACTGCATTCCGCACTCGGTATGGTCATTATGAGTTTGTGGTTGTTCCATTTGGTCTGACTAATGCACCGGCAGTGTTCATGTGTATGATGCAGCAGGTCTTCCATGAATTTCTGGATCGGTTTGTAGTAGTGTTCATTGACGATATCATGGTCTACTCGAGTAGTAAGGCCGAACATGAAGATCACTTGAGACAAGTTTTGCAGAGGTTGAGAGAAGAACAACTCTATGCCAAGCTCAGCAAGTGTGAGTTTTGGTTGGATGAGGTTGCGTTTTTAGGGCATATTGTGTCTGGTGAGGGTATTAAGGTGGATCCGGCCAAGATTAAGGCAGTCATGGATTGGGAGCCACCGAAGAGTGTATCGGAGATAAGAAGTTTTCTTGGACTTGCTGGTTACTATCGGAGGTTCATTGAGGGTTTTTCCTTAATAGCGGGTCCCATGACTAAGCTGTTGAGGAAAGACTGTGCATTTGTTTGGGATGATAGTTGTCAGAAGAGTTTTGAGGAGTTGAAGAGTCGGTTGACTTCTGCACCGGTTTTGACTGTTCCGAGACCCGAAGTGGAGTACACGGTGTTCAGTGATGCTTCTGGTCTGGGCTTGGGATGTGTGTTGATGCAGGAGGGTTGGGTGATTGCTTACGCTTCCAGGCATTTGAGAACTCACGAGAGGAACTATCCAACCCATGATTTAGAGTTAGCTGTTGTGATCTTTGCCTTGAAGATCTGGAGACACCATCTATACGGTGAGAAGTGTCGGATTTTCACGGATCACAAGAGTTTGAAGTACATCATGACCCAAAGGGAGCTTAACATGAGGTAGAGACACTGGATTGAGCTTCTGAAGGATTATGATTGCACTATTGAGTACCATCCGGGCAAGGCCAATGTTGTTGCAGATGCATTGAGCCGGAAGAGAGTGGTTGCTGCAGATGAGGACTCTGTTTCTTATGCTTTGCCTTCCTTGGTGGAGCTGAGGTCGTTGGATGGACAGTTAGAGGTGGATGTTACTGGAGCGTTGCTGGCTAGTTTGAGCATCCGGCCAACCTTGAGGGATAAGATCATGGAGTTGCAGTATGGAGATCCTCATTTAGCAGAGTTGTGGGATAAGGCTCTCGGTGGAGAGAGTTCTAGTTTCTATGTCCGGGAGGATGGTGCTCTGATGACCGGTGATCGGTTGTGTGTTCCAGATGTTGATGATTTGAGGAGATGGATTCTGGATGAAGCGCATAATGCGCCGTATGCTATGCATCCGGGTAGCACCAAAATGTACCAGAACCTGAAGAGTCATTATTGGTGGCACGGGATGAAGAAGGATGTTGCGGAGTTTGTAGCTCGTTGTATGACTTGACAGCAGGTGAAGGCCGAGCATCAGGCTCCTGCCGGCAAGATGAGATCTTTGACTATTCCGCAGTGGAAGTGGGAGCATATCACTATGGACTTTGTTATCGGGTTACCGAGGACCCGTGGTCGACATGATGCCATCTGGGTCATTGTTGATAGGTTGACCAAGTCAGCTCATTTCTTACCGATTCAGCAGACGGATACAATGGATAAGCTGGCGAGGCTGTATGTGTCGGGTATTGTCCGTCTACATGGAGTTCCACCATCCATTGTGTCGGACAGGGATCCGAGGTTTACTTCCCACTTCTGGAAGAGTTTACAGTCAGCTTTGGGTACTAAGCTGAATTTTAGTACTGCTTTCCATCCGCAGACCGATGGGCAGTCGGAGAGGACCATACAGACGCTGGAGGATATGCTTAGAGCCTGTGTGCTCAATTTTAGTGGTTCTTGGGATGAGACATTACCGTTGGTTGAGTTTGATTATAACAACGGGTATCACTCCAGTATCGGTATGGCGCCTTATGAGGCATTGTATGGGCGGAAGTGTCGTAGTCCGATCTGTTGAGATGAGGAAGGTCTGAGACAGGTGATTGGTCCGGACCTAGTCCAGGAGACTGTTGATCAGATCGAGGTGGTTAAGCAGTGTATGAGAGCTGCACAGGATCGGCAAAAGAGTTTTGCCGATAAGCATCGTCGGGAGATGGAGTACAATGTAGGTGACAGAGTTTTCCTCCATGTTGCTCCCTGGAGAGGTGTTATCCGGTTTGGGAGGAAGGGCAAGTTGAGCCCTCGTTATATTGGTCCTTATGAGATCATTGAGCGGATTGGTCCGCTGGCCTACAGGTTGGCTTTACCGGAGGAGCTGTCGCGCATACATGATGTATTCCATGTTTCGATGCTGAGACGTTATCGGTCTGATCCTAGTCATATTGTATCCTCTACAGAGGTGGAGGTTTCTGAGGATTTGACTTATGTTGAGGAGCCGGTTGAGATTCTTGCTCGGGAGGAGCGACAGTTGAGGAATCGAGTTATTCCGATGGTTCGGGTTAGGTGTAGCCGTCATTCTCCGAATGAGGCTACTTGGGAGGTTGAGTCCCATATGCGGGAGCAGTATCCCCATTTGTTTTGATGTTTCATGACTTGTAATTTCGAGGACGAAATTTCCTTAAGTGGGGTAGAACTGTAACGCCCCGAATTTTCAAAATTTGATTTTTCGGAATTTTTGGAATTTTATTCCAATTTTACCCTTGGGGTATTTTCGAGGTTTTAGTCGAAGAAATAAATTATTATTCCTTGGAAATGTTAATTTTAAGTTGGTATTTTTCATGGTTCGGGTCCCGTGGAAAAACGGATTCGAGATCGGGGTGAAACGCGAAGGTTAACGTGGGTTCTAATGAAACTACGTCTTTTTGGAAGGATGAGAAAAAAAAAAAGAGATGTTGACTGGCCAAGGGCGGGGCCAACCCTAACCCCAAGCCTCTTTTCTTTCTTTCTTCTCTTCTCATTTTTGTTTCTTCTTCTTCTTCTCCCTAGCCGCCGCCGACCCCGACTCCCCTTCTCTCTCTCGTTTTTCCTCTCTTCTTCTTCTTTCTCCCCTTCTTCTCTTTCTCCTCTCTCTCTCTCTCTCTCTCCCCTCTCTCGCTCCCTTTCCGTCCTTCCTTCTTCTCTTCTCATCTCTCACCCCGAGTTCGTGGCTCCCTCTCTCACGAACCCACACAACCGCCGCCATCATCCTTCTCATCCCCTCCTCTTTGCTTCACGTCGCCGAGGACGAGCAGGGGCGAGGTAGACGGCAGAGGACGAGCCCGAGACCGCCAGCGCCGCCGCCGTGTCCGTTGATTACCGGTAAGCGCTGCCTCTAGTCCTCTCGTTTTCTTTTTCTTTTTCTTTTTCTTCGTGCTCGTGGGCTGTGGGAAACCGATTGGTTAATCGGTATTGATGGTGTTGGACGGTTGGTGTTTTGCAGGCCGTGGGGTTTCTTGTTGTTGTGGTGGTTGTTACACCGTGGACGGTGGCGTGATTGGTTGTGTGCTTGTGGGTTGTGTTGTGCGTGTTGTTTGCTGCGTGTGTTGTTGTTCTGGCAGTGGGGTGCTCGAGTGCTCTGTGTGTACTTCGGGCAGAGGTGCCTCACGGCTCGGGCATTGGTGGTGGACGATTTCCGGGCAGATTGTGTTGTTCTTCGGGTAAGGATGCTAAGCCTTTTTCCTCTCTTATTCGTTCTGTTCATGGCGTATGTGTTAATGAATTGGAGTTTCTGGGCTGTGACAGTGTTGTTGGGTTGCTTCTGGCGATTCGGGTAAATTCCGGCAAGGTCACCGGAATCCGGCGAAGGCTCGGAAATTTTCCGGCGAAGGCTCGGGAATTTTCCAGCGAGGCTCGGGAATTTTCCGGCGAAGGTTCAGGTTTTGACTCCGACATTGTACTTGATGTATAATTTGAGTTATTCATGGCATGTACTTATAAATCGGAATTGGGTTATGTAATTAATTGTGTTTAGTGGAAACCGAGAGTGAGAATAGTATGAGGCCGGTAAATACCGACACGGGTAGAACCTTAGGCCGGGAATCTTTGGACATCGGACTAACCTTGGACTTAAGTAACGGGCTTTGAGCCCAATCCTATAACCGATTAAGTAAGGACTTAAGGAAGTGGGCTTTAGGCCCGGAAATTGAATTTGGGCTTAGATTGGGCATTAGGCCGGAAATTTGTAAAGGACATTATGAGTGGGCCAAAGGTCGGGAATTTCTTTTGGACTTAGTTGGGCTTAAGCCGGTGAACCTTAGGTCCCGATACTCGGAGTCTTGGTGAGAGAACATTAAGTCGGGTTTAGACCCGGGAATTTCATAATTGGCTAACTAGGGACGGGTTTAACTCAGTTGAGCATATAGGTACCATGCATGCACAGTTGTGATTATTGTTTTGTAATTTGTTGTGTGTGCCGGTATTCAGGCACGGGTACTACCTCGGGAGCTAGAGGATCGGTTTTGGGAAAAGCTCCACAGGACAATCTTCGTTGAGGTGACTTTATATGTCTTTTTATGTTTGTATGCATGAGCTCGTTGGATTGGTTTGTTTGAGTTGCATGCTTGTTTGCTAACATGCTGTGATCCGTATTGTGTGCCTAAGTGTACTGTTTTGCTTAAGAGCTGGATATTCGGATTGTTATGGTTTATAACATGTGATGTGATTTTGGGTGCTTTGTGTGATGTTCACTACCCTGTTAGATCACAACTAATGGCACACATAAACTCATAATCTGTGAATAAAGATAATGGACAGTAGAAGTTAGGCTACTGTGTGCTGATGACCGGTTGTTTCGAGCGGGAAGTGATACCCCTCGGGTTTGCATGCGGGTTAGCATGTGGTATGCGGATTTGCATATGGGTCTGTGATGACCGGTTTCTACCTCTCTCCTTCTACCTCCCCCTTTCTACCTCCCTCTTTCTCTCTGTCTCTCTCTCTCTCTATGGATTTGGTTGGGCTTCGAGCCTGGTTTATTTGGGCTTAGGCCTGGTTGTCTCATGAGACGGGACCGAGCTCGACGCACACAGTAGGGGGCCCTGAATAATAAATCATAATAAGAAAACTTAACACACAACAGATGGAGAATAATAAACTGTATGCTTGATTGTGTTGGCATGTTAGTACTGATTGTTGTATGTTTGCATGCTAGTCTGTTGCTTTTCTTTCCTTTCGGACTTGATCTGCACACTCCCATAATTAGACTTATATTGCTCACTGAGTAGGCGACTCACATAATCGCCAACGTTGTTTTTCAGACCCATAGATAGCGTGCAGTCACTTTCTTCTTTTCCCGGAGTACGGACGTGGACATCCCAGCAGGTAGCTGTGCTTGTTCTCCCGGTTGGATCCATAGTGTCGGCATGCATACTGTTTTGTTTCTCATATTTTTATTCCGTTTATTTCTTCCGCTGCATTGGATTTTTATTGAGGTGTCTATTGATTTGGATTACATTATCGGCGGGTTGCCGGAATTTATTATTGATGATGTATCGGCAGGATGCCGGGTTTGATTTGGGGCTTGCTAAGCCGGAATGTTTTGTTCTTTATGACATCTCGTTTTTAATAAGAATATTGGATATTTTTGATACTGGATTTCGTGTCCCGGGTTTCAAGGGTATTTTGGTAATTTCCTTGAGTTTTAGTATTTTATTGTTAAATTGGGACACGGGTGTTTCATAAATCCCTAATACGAGGTAGACTGACTGAACATACGCGTCAACTAGGAGACAACACCAAAAGCTTATCTTTGGCTTAGACATGCATAGTTACTTCCCTAGGGTTCCTTTATTAGACTCATTAACCCAAATCACGCAATATAACACCCTATACAGAGTTAGCACGGCGGTCTCGCTAGTCGGTTAGCGGGCAGGGTCAAGGGGCAGCATCCCCTTTGATAGCCATGGATAATCACCTTCCTCTTCTCCTTCCTCAAACCCAGGTATGCATAAATTCGGATCCCAAAATAACAAGATATAACACATACGTACAATACACGACAAGATCCACACAAATGAAAGTACCACTTATTGATTCACAATGCATGGGATGCTCAGGGTATGCAGCTGGTTGGGGGCCAAAAGACTGCCGCTAGGGAACAGGTTGACCTACTCACAAGTGATAATGGATATCGCGTGAGGTCCGAGGCCAGTTAATCCCCATCATTACTAAGCATCGAGAAACGGGTTCATGCAAGTCACCATCACTTAAAGAAAGTATATGGTGGACTTGGCTTCTCTCGCCCTCTTACGGTAAAGGCTTCACATAAATCATCATGAATGCAAGGCACTTATGATGACAAATAAAAAGGCACACAAAATTCAACTATTGCACAAAGTTTCTTGAACCCACTACTTCCCAGTGGAGTCGCCAACTGTGAATACCCGACCCAAAATCACTTGGGCCTATTCACCTATTCCTTTCACCTTCAGCCTCGGGTCAATCCCATATCAATGGAGTCGCCACCCAAATTTTATTAGGGAAAAAATTTGGAAAAAACCCTTGAATGACTCCTTAGGCAACCGGTCATGGTGAACCAAAGAAATGAGATCGGGGCTTCGTCACGGATGGGAAGGTGTTAGGCACCCATCCGTGTTGGGTCGAAACTTTGTGCAATAGAAAAAGAAGAGTATGCCTTGTGCAAGTGTGCATCGTGTGGAAACAAATCACCTAACAAAGCTAAATCAGAGGGTAAGAAGAAGAAGGTACGGAATAAAAAGGAAAAATAAAAATATTTGGGCTTGAGTCTCCACCACTAGAGACCACCTACGTACCCCGGCGACCGGGTTCAAAACCCACGTAATTCTTGTCACGGCATCACAGAAATCACATCATAAAAAGCATCGTTATCATCATCACATCACAACAGCAGTAAATCAATAGAATCAGAACGGGTTACCTCGTGTAGCCCTCCTCTCGCTCCTATGCGCTTACCACTCCCGCAACAGAATCTGAGCAGAACTTCAACAGAGAATTCGAGGTAGAAGAAGGTCGAACTAGCGCCTAGACTGAATAGAAAAGTTTTAGAATTTCTTCTTAGCTTTCCAGAGACGCCAAAATCGTAGCAAACAGAGTTCTATAGCTCTAGATATGGCAGAATTACTAAGACTGTCTGCATTGGGCTTCTCTCCTCGGGTTCAACACTTCTTCTCCACCGATTTGCTTGAATCTGCCTCCTTCCTCTTCTTCTCTTCATCTACTACTTCTACGGGCTCCTTTCTTGATGCTTCCCACGGTATTCCACCAGAGTTTCTACATCAGAATGTGTTTCCAGGCTTGGAGAAGTAGAGCTTCTCCAAGCACTCAAAGCTTATGGGTGTGTATGTGAGAAAAGAAGTTGAGTACCTTGAAATGTGTGTTAGGGGTCCTATTTATAGTGCTCTGGGAAGCCTAGGGCATGGACCTGCTTAGTGGTGAAGATTATGTCCGAAAATCTGGTCCAAAACTGCGTAGGATCGAAAAAGAAACAAAATCGAAGATTTTCGGGGTTCCTGGGCACTTATGACCGCCATGGCAGGCGGTCATGGCTTGGATGACAGCCATGGTCGGCTGTCATGGCCAGAAGATCGTCATGGCCTGGCTGTCATCCCGAGATAACCACCGGGCCTTCCCGGTTTTGTGCGTTCTTTCCTTTTTTGCTCCCGAATCTCCCTAATTCCGCTCTGATTCGATCGTACCGCGTAATCAACCCCCAATCTTCCTAGAATCACTCAATTACTTGATTAGCACTTCCCCAAATCATTCTATGATTAATCAATCACACATTAACACCCAATTAAGCCCAAAATCTTACCAAAAACCTAAAATCTACTTACATGATAATTAACTCTAATTTTCCACGAAAATCAGAGCTAAAATTGACCTGTAAGAAATGTGTTAATGGGCTAGACAAACTCTGGAGAATTAGTAATTTAGACCCTTAAATCCATTCCTAACCCAAGAATAAATCATCTCAGTATTATTGGGTCAAAAACAACTAAAAAAGCCCAAGCCAATGCATTTTAATAAATAAACCATATCATATATTTTATCCTAAGGTTAGATAAACACATTAATCCTAGGATTTAAGCGCATAAAGGTTTATGTCATCAAAATACACCAATTCTACTAAATTAAGATTCATATCATGTTTGAACCTTGGACCAAATCATCTCATTGATCCTAAGTCTACACCTGTACGAAGTAAAATTTCCGTGGGTTAAATTTGGGTGTTCACACCAACGTCCAAACTTGCTCCTCAAGGGTCAGAAAAAGATCTAGAAAGTGGTCCCCACACCTTCTAAGCATCTTGGAAGCTTTGGTGGTCCACATAAGCAGCCTATCACTTTCAGGCAATAAAGAATGTGGTCCCGAAAAGTAGTTGATATTTAAGCAATTCAACTTACGGTTTTGCTTGCTCACTAAGGGTCAGAAAAATATCAGAAAAGTGGTCATCACATCTTCTTTCATCCCTTGAAGAGCTGGTGGTCCTTACATTTCATTTTTGGAAACATTTTTTAAGAAAGACAATTTCTGCCCAAGTAGTATTAAGATTTGGCTCATCTGCGTGGACAGTTTTAAACCAAATCAACTAACGGTTAAGCTTGCACTCCAAGGGTTAGATAAAGTTCAGAAAAGTGGTCCTCACATCCCTTCTTGACCCTGGAAGATATGGTGGACCACACTTTCCATTTTTGGAAAGCTTTTTGAAGAAAAAGAATTGCAACTCAACTATTCTGCAGATTTGGCTTGCCTTCGTGGACTGTTTTATAAAAGAAGCAAGAAGTCAACTCCTATACCACCTGGACTTCGTATGGCCGTTATGTGAACGTTGTGAGAGAGCTTCCCCATCTTGAGAATCTATATAAGAGGTCTGAAACCTCAATAGAAGAAGTGCTTCAGCCTATGGAAATATTCTGTGATATTTAGCTTCTGCCGGAGCCATATCCTCTGAAAGATTCTATGTTTCAAATTGAGCTTACTATGTGAGAATCTTATGTGCTAAACCCTTTATGATACCTTTTGAGTGAGTCACTCTTGGGGTTATCATGGTGAGGTGATTATGAGCAAGACTTGGATTAGTTTTTCTTGGTAATCAAAGCTAGGATTAGTTTTGAGGGTAGGTTTGAAGCTTGAGCCTTGCAAAAAGCTTTGGTATAGGTTAGAGAGTGAGCCTTGGGGAAACTCTTGTAAAGGTTAGAACTGAGCCTGTGAAAAGCTTGAGTGTAGGTTAGAGCTGAGCCTCTGAAAAACTTAGGTTAGAGCTGCTCCTCTAAAAGCTTGTAAAGGTTAAGGTTGAACCCGTAAAAGCCTAGTATAGTGGATAGTTTAGAAATCCTAAAGGGGGGACCTTTAGGTTGTGGATGTACTCCTGCGTGGGGAACCACTATAAATTGCTTGCGTACATTGCTTTTCTATCTTCATTCCTGCATTTCCACTTGAGTTTAACATTTGGCTACTGTGTCGAGCCAAATCTCTAAAAACACGAAAAAGAAGAAAAGCTAATTCAACCCCCCCTTCTTAGCCTTTTCTGGGCCAACATGTTCAGCTCCCACTCTTTTATAGTGCTTCTTCACTAATTAGACAGCTTAGAGACGACTTATTTTAATGTCCTATAGTCAAAAAAATCGTGCTGGAAAGGGCCTGAATGTTGAAAGCATTTGCTGGTGGAGTGGTTGCAAGGTATGGGTTGCCACTTGCTTTTGCAGCCTAGCATGAATATTCCTTCTCTTTTGAATGTGTTGTTGGTTGAGATTTCTTTCAAGGAAATTATGTTGGTTTCCAGGTGTTTTATTCTCCTTGAATGCCTTCCAGGTCGTCCAATTTGATTATCGAACAAAGCATATGCTTCTGTTTGCGATGATGCTGTTTTAGAAGGGGTCACATGGTCGGCAGCATATGACCTGAGACTTGCAAGCACTTTGGCACCCTTAGGCTGCCGAATTGGACTTAAGTACATTCTACTAAGTTGTAGATAATTCTTCTATCTTTCTGTCCGTGAAAAGAACTCCCCGATTTGGAGTTGTGTAGTAGGAGTTATGATAAAAATACAGAGACTGGATCGGTGGCCAGTGCAGAATTCCTGCACGTCTGCAAGCTTGGGCAGAAGGTATTAAACATCGATGTTGGAATAACAACATCGATGTTTGGTGAAGTTCAGCATGTCCAAATTTGGGCAGAAGGTCTGAAACATCGATGTTGGAATTACAACATCGATGTTTGGTGAAAATAAGTTCCCAGAAGCCTTTCAACATCGATGATCAGGATGTCCAACATTGATGTTTGATAGAGTGAATTGAATTGATCACTGCTTCTAATCCGTAAGGCCAAAAATTATGAACTTTATATCACTAGGAAGATCAGGATGTCTTCTTTCATCTCCAACCAGTTTCATGTTAATTGGATACCTGGGGCTTCTGAAATCGGCCAAAGAGTGAACTGTGCTCAAGTTTCTGCCCGGTTTCCAGTTTTGGCCGAAATTGATCGTTTTCGATAGCGAAGTGGGACGATTTTACACCTGAAAACATAATTGTTAGTTCAAGCAATTTATTCAACAGTCAAACAAAGAAAGATAGGTAAAATGTATGATTTTTATTCGAAATTATAATAATAAAGAAGTTTTCATGCCTTTAATACTACGTGAAATATGTGCGTATCAACCATCAAGGGTTCCTGCTAGGGGACCATCCGCTGCAGCTTCTAAGCCTTCTTCGACCCCTTCTCCGAGGATAGTCCCTCCCTCATGAATAATGTCATCCTGAAGGTATGAGGCGGAGTCCTCAGGATACTTCTCACGAACCAGATGACGGTGTCTCTCAGTAACTCTCAGGACGTATCCAGGAATACGGGACCCAAACTCGAGTATCCACTACTAGAATACAGCTGATTACTAACGGATTTGTGACGTATTTTCAGCAAAATCCTTCACAAATGTCAATTTGTGACGGATTTTGTGTCGGACAGAATCCGTGGCAAAAGGGCTCGTTGCAAATCAATGTGTGACAGATTTTGTGACGGACGGATTTGCGACGGAATTAGCGAGGGAATTGGCGTGGGCAATTGTGCCAGCTTGTATCCCTTTGTAACTGTCCCTCAATAACTTGCAAGGGAATTATCCGTCACAAATGTTTCAGTTACAGATTCTGTTAGTAGTTGCGAGGGAAATTTGTGAGGGATTATTATCCGTCGCTGTTGCCCTCACTTTCTGTAAGGGAAATGGTTCCGTGACTACAGAATCCGTTGCTACATACCACGAAACTTATGTGTTAGTGAGGTTGAAATTGCATGTTAGCAATCATACTCAGTAGACTCATCATCACTGTCCTCACTCATATTGGCGTCATTACCTTCACAAAGCAATCTACATTCGTTAAACAAAATATAAGATTGCAAAATTGGAGCATGTATGGAGCTTGTTATACTTGTAATTATTAATACCTTGCAGTGCTTCAGTAGGAAGTTGTGAAGACTGCACTGAAGAGAATTGCATCTTCTACATCCAAGCCTCCACTTGCTCTAGCCTTGTTTTAGTTTTCTTAATGTATTCATTACGACTGCTTAGTTGTTGTTTCATTAACACAGTTTTCTTGACTTGTTCTTGAAACTTCTTCTCCCAATAATCACTGGAAGAGGAAGAACCTATAGCTGAACTTGAAGAACTACTAAAAAGGCATGTAGCTTGACCAGCAAGACCATAGGCTCTTCCTTTCTTCATGCCTCCAACAACTTCCAACCACACGGCAACTTCCTATGACCCATTTCCTCTAGACAATTCTTCACCAGTAGACCCTTCACTCGATTGTGCTTCAGACAATTTAGCCTTAAATGTTGCCTAACAAAACATGTAATTAACATTATAAGTGACATAGATTAAGCATATGTTAGCAGAAGCAATTAAAATGCAAAGCATTTGACTTACAAGAGTGGATTTTGCTCGCTCATTGACCACTTCCCGCTTATTTTCTTTCAGCTTAATGGAATGGGTACGGTAGAATATTCCGGAAATACCAAGGTCATATCCTAATTCCTTGGCCTACAAAAGGTGAACTGAGAGATATTAACTTAGAGCACATCAATTGAAACCTCCAGCATTTATCACTGAGGAAAAACAAGGAAAAAAAGATATAGAATACACCCTTACCAGGAGTTGCCTGTGTGTGAAATGGGTTATGCTCCCTCCAGTGTGTACTGGGTATCCCTTACCACCACAATTAGATGCCCAGTTGGGCTTGTTAATCGCACTCAGAGACTTACACTTCTCTGATGCCCAGTACCTCCTCAATTCCATCCATATTGATTCCTCAATCCAAGCAGGCCTGGTATTTTTTTTTGCGAACCCTTAAAAGCATACTTGCCATGGCCACTGATCCACGATGTTCGAATACTCTATGCACAGCAGGTGTATTCTTAGGTTGCCAATGAAATGCCGTCTGAATATAAATTAAAACAAGGAGAATATGAACAGTTTGTAAGTCAATTATTAATAGGGTCAATCATATTTTTGATCCTTGTGTTTATCGATTTGGTTATTTTTCATCCTTGTGTTACAAAATGGACATTTTTCATCCCATTGTTGATTTACTAGGAAATTTTTTATTTTTCTCCGATTTTTAGAAAATAAAATGCTGACATGTCAACTTTAAAATTGACACGTCAGCTATATGGGCCCATATTAAACTGAAAACACGCAACTCAAATCACACTACCCAACCTGTTTTTGCCCACGGGTTTTGGGTTTGGTATTTTCAAGTTAAATTTGGGCCCTGATAGCTGATGTGTCATTTTTTTAATTGATACGTCAGCATTTTCTTTTCCAAAAACCGGGAAAAAATGAAAAATGTCCCGAGAAATCAACACAGGGATGAAAAATGTCCATTTTGTAACACAAGGATGAAAAATGCTTAAAGCGATAAACACAAGGATCAAAAATATGATTGACCCATTATTAATAAATTGAGATAGCACTTTGCATTTGGAGGAATATAGTGGTAATACCCCAAACTCTTCAAACCATTAGTTCCTTTCTTGTTCTGGCACTTTCTTCCAGCTAATGTATGGACCCTTAAAGTGACCCTTGATTGTTTCAGTAATAAATTTCACACATGATTGATTATCAGGGAAAAACCTTCATAAAGAAGAATATATATCAAATAATGAACAGAATAAAACAGAAAAAATGAAATGCAACAAATGGGTTGTTAAAATTAAGCACAAAAGATTCTTACGCATCTACTATGATCGATATGTCATCTTCTCTGGAACATGAAGGGTTGGAACCTGAAGGAACACCCTGAACATTTCCACTGATGATTGTGGTGAAAGCATGTCATTTTGCACAATTGAAAAAGGGTTTGCAGGTGTTACTGAAGGAGTATCAACTTCAGGAGGATTTGGTGCAGAAAGCTGTTCAGTTTGTGGTAGTACTACAGGCCTAATCTGGGTATTTGAACTGAAGGAGTTGGCATGAAGTTGGTGGGTGATGGTGAATTTCTAGTAGGACTGGAAGGTGATGGACTACTTTGAACATTAATGGCTGCATGTGGGTTATAACTACTTTGGGTTGGTACTTGCAGAGGCTGTGGAGGAGGCATTGCAGCTTTTGATGTCTTCATTTTTTTAGCCTTCCTCACCTTTTGCTTGCCCTTTCAAGTCATCTACAATAAGACAACAATTTGGTCAGTAAGTCAATACATAGTCATTTTAATTAAAAGAACAAACAAATAACAAAACTTCAAAGTATATAAATTTCAGTGAGTGAACAGCATAAATATTTACAAATCACAAATTCATGTCATCATCTTCACTGGAATCATCATCTTCATTGTAATGCATGTCTGATGAGTGTACATTTTACACTCATTTACGGTTCATTTTTAAGCATTTTTGATTTGAAAATATTATTTATTTTATTTGTTTTATTCCTTTTCTTGCATTTTATTCAATTTAATTCAATAAACCCTTTCTACTAGGATCCTAGTGTTTTTGTTCATTTATAGGTGTCAAAGTCGAAAATTCTGGACAAATGTGCAGTTTTCTGCATGGGCAGCCTATGCAACTCGAGCAGCACATGTAAGTCCATGGCCACGTGATATCATCAGGGCTTTTCTCAAAGGAAATCCGCCCAAACTTCAGGAATAGGTCCTCAAGATTATTCCTTGGAGTTTATGTGGCCCACAGCCACCATTGAAGAATTGTCCAAGTCAAGCCCATTAAATACTCGAGCCCAACAAGGGCAATTTGGCCAAGAAATGTTGCCGCCCACTAAATACATCACTTGCATAAGACTTTGTCAAGTTCTATTTTTGGCATGATGTTAGTGTAATATGCCCAAAAGCCAATCAATGGATGTTTATTTGTAATCATGTATACACATTAAGGTTATTCCAATAAATATCGTTTATGAGATAAACGCTTGCACATATTTATAACCCTAGAATATTTATATACTCTTAAATGTCCCTAGTCGATTATTATTATGGATGGGTTGTAATAATAAATTAAGACTAGCGTATGTCGAGAATTATATGTGATATGAATTCTACATACGGTTACAAGTTAGAGAACTTGTGGGCTGGACCGACCCACATAAGAACGCTACATGGAACGTTATATGATTGTCATTAGCGGTTCTTATCTGCATTGTCCTTAGACCTGTGATCATCAAGGTTCCCAACATATGAGTCGTATACTTTGATATTACTCTTGGCTATTTCGTAAATGAGTAGACTTAGTGTAATCATTGGGTATATGATAAATGTGTAGTGGGTTTTGTATGATCCAGAGGGGATTGGTCCAACCCATATAACGGGTATATTATTGGTTGGTTTCTTGATAGAGTTGAACTGTAAAAGCACGGCCGTGCTCGGATTAAGATATGGTGATATCATTAGTATACGTTTTACACAGTTAGCTCGAGGATCGAGAAACTGAGATTAAACATATGCGAGATTGACATATTCCATGTCTCGTGTTTAATCTTGATAATGGGACGAAGGGACGATGACATGTTTGCGAGGCATATGAATCAGTACTGATCTTGTCGTTCGGGTAGCAATGATGTGTTGCTAGACGCCGCTCTTTGCTTATAATTGTAAATGAGTTTACAATTATTGCCAAACGTTACAAGTGCCTACAGGGTCACACACAAAGAATCGTTGATTCGAGCAGGTGGTTGAACCGTGGTTGGTCCACGGTTCGACCAGGTGTGGTAGGACCATGGTTCGACCGTGGTTGGACCAGGGTCGTTTTAGGCAGGTTTGGTTCACTAAATGTCTGATTTATTGAACCCTAATTAGTTCCATGTGATGTGTCATCCCACCAAGAGTTAGTGGAGTCATAACTAGCAAAAAACTAATCATGTTGGCCATAGGTGTTGGCCACTTTGTCCCTTGCTTTTGTGAGTGGGATTAGACTAAGATAATCTGATTATGCTTTTGAATTCATCACTTTTGAGTCTGAAATTTTCAGAGCATTGAGTCTTGAGATTGTCTTGAGAGTTCTTATGAGTTTCAGACCATACACACCTTCTTTGAGAAAGAAGAAAATACCACAAACTCTAGCTTCCGAAACCTGCTGCTAGCACATCAGTTCGGGGGTGCTCGGGTTGGTAATCGTATGATGATTCCAAGTAGTTATCACGATTCGTGTGGATACCGTAGAGTGGCGGAATTCCTGTCCGGCTCTAGCTGATTCGGCATAACAGTTGGGTGAAAGACCTCAACCATACAGGGTACAAAATTTCTGTTGTTCGGTTTAGTTGCTTCACTCGGATCCGCCACGGTTTCCGGTTTTCCGCTGCGCATTTTATTGCATTCGATTGTCAATTTTGCATGCCTGGAAACTTACAATTTTATGATCAAACTAATAGACTTTTAACCTTTGATGAATCGTCACACGATTACCAACCCGAGCACCCCCGAACTGATGTGCTAGCAGCAGGTTTCGGAAGCTAGAGTTTGTGGTATTTTCTTCTTTCTCAAAGAAGGTGTGTATGGTCTGAAACTCACAAGAACTCCCAAGACTCTCTCAAGGCTCAATACTCTGAAAATTTTCAGACTCAAAGTGATAAATCCCCAAAGCATAATCAGATTATGCTTAATCAAATTCCACTCATAAAAGCAAGGGACAAAGTGGCCAACACCTTTGGCCAACATGATTAGCTTTTAGCTAATCATGTCTCCACTAGCTCTTGGTGGGATTACACATCATATGGCACTAATTATGGTTCAATAAATCAGACATTTAGTAAACCAAACCAGCCCAAAACGATCCTGGTCCAACCACGGTCCAACCACACCTGGTCCAACCATGGTCCAACCACGGTTCAACCACCTGCTCGAATCAACGGCTCTAAGTGTGTGACCCTGTAGGAACTTGTAATGTCCGGCAATAATTGTAAACTCATTTACAATTATAAGCAAAGAGCAGCGTCTAGCAACACATCATTGCTACCCGAACGACAAGATCAGTACTGATTCATATGCCTCGCAACATGTCATCGTCATTTCGTCCCATTATCAAGATAAAACACGAGACATGGAAAACGTCAATCTCGTATATGTTTATTCTTAGTTTCTTGATCCCTGAGTTAATTGTGTAGAACTGGATACTCATGATATCACCATATCATATAATCCGAGCGTGGCCACGCATTTAATAGTTCAACTCTATCAAGAGGCCCATCTGATAATATACTTGTTATATGGGTTCGATGAATCCCATCTCGATCAATCAAAACCCACTACACATTATATCATATACCCAATGATTACCCTTACGTCTACTCAGTTACGAGTGACTAGGAATAATATCAAAGTATACGACTCATATGTTGGGAACCTTGACGATCTCATGTCTAAGGACAATACATATAAGAACCACTAATGAAAATCATATAACGTTCCATGTAGGGTTCTTATGTGGGTCGGTCCAGTCCATAAGTTCTCTAACTTGTACCCGTATGTAGAATTCATATTTCATATAATTCTCAACTTACCTAGTCTTAATTTATTATTACAACCCATCCATAGTAATAATCGACAAGGGACATTTAAGAATATGTAATATTCTAGGGTTATAAATATGTGCAAGCGTTTATCTCATAAACATATTTATTGGAATAACCTTAATGTATATACATGACTACAATCATCCATTGATTGGCTTTTGGGCATATTACTAACAATCTCCCAGTTGCCCTAAAGCCAATCATGCATGTATCTAATACCAATGGATGTGCAATGACCATCATGTTTCTGCTGTGTGATCGGCTTAGTCAGAGGATCTGCCACATTGTTCTCAGAAGGAACTCTGCACAGCCTGACATCGCCTCTATCTGTGCTCTCTCTAATAAGATGATAGCGTCGGAGTATATGTTTGGATCATTGGTGGTATCTAGGTTCCTAAGCCTGTGCAATTGTCCCATCGTTGTCACAATAGAGCTCAGTCGGACTGTGAATGCTCGGAACCACCCCAAGTTCAGTTACGAACTTCTTGATCCAAACAGCCTCTTTCGATGCATCTGAGGCAGCAATGTACTCAGCCTCGGTTGTAGAGTCAGCAACTGTTTCTTGCTTTGAACTCTTCCAGCATACAACATCACCTCCAAGACAAAACACATAACCTGACTGCGATCTAAAGTCATCCCTGTCAGTTTGGAAGCTAGCATCTGTATAACCCTTTACAACAAGCTCATCAACGCTTCCGTATACAAGGAATGCATCCTTAGTCCTTCTCAAGTACTTAAGGATGTTCTTAACTGCTGTCCAGTGACTTTCACCGGGATGAGATTGAAATCTGCTTGTGACACTCAAAGCATATGCGACATCCGGTCGAGTACATAGCTTGGCATACATGATGGATCCTATTGCAGAAGCATACGGGATCTTTCTCATCCGCTCTCACTCCTTAGATGTACTAGGACATTGATTCTTTGAGAGAGATATGCCATGTGACATGGGAAAGAGACCTTTCTTGAAATCTTGCACGCTAAACCTCTTTAGCACCTTATCAATATATGTACTTTGACTTAGCCCAAGAAGCCTTTTGGATCTATCTCTATAGATCTTTATACCTAGCACGTAGGCAGCCTCTCCTAAGTCCTTCATTGAGAAATTCTTTCCTAACCAAGTCTTTACAGACTGTAGTGTCGGAATATCATTCCCAATGAGTAGAATGTCGTCAACATACAATAACAAGAAAACGGTAGTGTTCCCACTAACCTTCTTGTAAACACATGGCTTATCTTCATTTTTAATGAAAACTGTTTGATTACTTCATCAAAACGAAGATTCCAACTCCTAGAAGCTTGCTTTAATCCATAAATGGATCTTTGCAACTTGCATACCTTGTTAGCATTTTCTGGAATGACAAAACCTTCAGGTTGTGTCTTGTACACATCCTCTAAAAGATTTCCATTAAGGAAAGCGGTCATGACATCCATTTGCCATATCTCATAATCATGGTATGCTCCTATAGCCAATAGAATCCGGATGGATTTAACCATGGCAGCTGGTGAGAAAGTTTCATCATAGTCAATACCATGAACTTGATTAAAACCTTTCACAACCAATCGCCCTTTAAAGGTAATCACATTACCATCCATGTCGGTCTCTCTCTTAAAGACCCATTTGCACCCTATGGGTTTTACCCCTTCAGGTGGATCAACCAAGGTCCATACCTTGTTTTCATACATGGATTCCATCTCCGAATTCATGGCTTCTAGCCACTTCTTAGAGTCTGGACCCGTAATAGCCTGCTGATAGGAAGTGGGCTCATCCTCTTCTATGAGCATCACGTCTCCAGTATGAGTCATAAGAAATCCATATCTCTCAGGCTCATGCCGAATCCTATCCGACCTGCGCGGTCTATGTGCTACAGGCACATGATTCTCATCCACAACATCTTGTGGTTCCTGTCCTTGTTCCATCTCAGCCTCTATATCTCGAACTTCTTCGAGTTCTATTTTCCTCCCACTGATTCTTCTAGAAATAAATTCTCTTTCTAGAAAAATAGCAGTTCGAGCAACAAACACTTTGTGCTCTGAAGGATTATAGAAATAATACCCTTTATTTTCCTTAGGGTATCCTACAAAGAGGTACTTGTCGGATTTAGAGCCGAGTTTATCTGATGCTTCACATCTCACGTAAGCCTCACAACCCCAAATTCTCATAAAAGACAAATTGGGACGACTCCCAGTCCATATCTCATATGGTGTCTTTTCGACGGATTTAGATGGAACACGGTTGAGTGTAAATGCAGCACTCAATAATGCATGTCCCCAAAAAGAAGAAGGAAGTTCAGCTTGACTCCTCATAGGACGAACCATGTCTAACAAAGTTCTATTCCTCCTTTCAGATACACCATTCCATTGAGGCGTACCTGGTGGAGTAAGCTGTGATACAATACCACATTGCTTTAGATGATCAAGAAAATCTCGGCCTAAGTATTCACCTCCTCGATCTAATCAAAGCATTTTAATGCTCTTGCGGAGTTGATTCTGTACTTCGTTTTTGAATTCTTTGAACTTTTCAAAGGATTTTGACTTGTGTCTCATTAGATACATATAGCCATACCTACTAAAATCGTCAGTAAATGTAATGAAGTATTGAAATCTATCTCTAGCTTGTGTCGACATAGGTCCGCATACATCACTATGTATAAGACCTAACAAGTCCGAAGCTCTTTCACCTTTACCAGTAAAAGGAGCCTTCGTCATCTTGCCTAACAAACGTGACTCACATGTCTCAAATGATTCAAAATCAAATGAGTCTAAAAGTCCATCTTTATGGAGTTTAGAAATACGAGTCTCATTTATATGGCCCAATCTACAATGCCAGAGATAGGTTTCATTAGAATCGTTTAATCTAACCTTCTTCGTATTAATGTTATAGATTGGTGTTTCTAGGTTTAGAACATACAAACCATTGCTCAAATATGCACCACCATAATAAATATCATTGAAATAAATAGAACAAGAATTGTTCTTTATTACAAATGAAAAACCTTTCTTGTCCAGACAATAGATAGAAATCAAATTCCTGCTTATAGTAGTTACATAATAGCAATCATCAAGTGCCAAAACCAAACCACTCGGTAAAGATAGATGGTAAGTCCCTACGGCTAATGCAGCAACTCTTGCTCCATTTCCAACGCGCAGGTCTATCTCTCACTTTGCTAATCTTCTACTCTTTCTCAGTTCCTGCACATTTACACAAATGTGAGAACCACATCCGGTATCTAATACCCATGATACAGAGATAGAGATATTAGCTTCTATAACAAAAATACCTGAAGTGGAAGTCTTACTTCCCTTCTGTTTCTTCACCTCTTCAAGGTAAACAGGGCAGTTGTGTTTCCAATGGCCAGGTTTGTTGCAATGGAAACATTGTCCTTCCATTGCAATACCACCTTTGGGTTTCAGCACATGTGAACAAGAAGATGCACATGCACCAAACTTTTTGGCACATTTCTTCTTCTTGTAAAACTTGACTTTACCCTTTCCTTTGCCTTTTCCAACCATCAAAATGTTGTTGGATTTGTTTGCCTTCATTTGTTGCTCAACTGTTCCTAACATGTTAAGCAACTCAGACAAGGATTTGTCAAGATGATTCATATTGAAATTCATGACAAATTGGTTGTAACTATCCGGCAACGATTGCAGGACTAGATCAATAGCCAACTCCTTCTGCAAAGGAAAGCCCAGACCCTCAAGGCTCTCAATGTATCCAATCATCTTGAGCACATGAGGTCTCACCGGTGATGACTCAGCCATCTTGCATTGGAACAATGCCTTAGAGGTCTCATACCTCTCATGCCTAGCTTGCTCTTCAAAAAGCATTTTCAGGTGTTCGATCATATCAAACGCCACCAGAAGTTCTCATGTTGTTTCTGAAGCTCAGAGTCCATGTTAACAAGCATAAGGCATGCAACATCCAATGCATCATCAACATGCTTCTTGTAAGCATCTCTTTTTGCCCTAGGAGCATTAGGTGCCGGTTCAATAGGAACAGGCCCTTCAAGGACATACAACTTCTTTTCTTGTTTGAGGACTATCCTCAAATTGCAATGCCACTTTAGGAAGTTTTTCTGATTCAGCTTTTCCTTCTCAAGGACGGATCGCAGAGATTGTGTACTAGTGTTTTGTGCCATGATAACTCTACAACATAGATCAAATCACACAAATAAGAGTCATGCATACAAAATCATTTAACAAGGAATTCTATTAAATGATGCTCCTACTATATAAATCAAGACAATTATATAAGTAGGCCAAGATCCATATTTCACTACTAGATAAGTCAGCTTTGGCTGATCGCTTACTTCATAGTTATCTAGGTAGACAACTCTTGTCAATTACATCTCATGTAACTCATGGATAGCTGAGTGAACAACACTTGTTCTTGTCTATCTCATAGACTTAGCTCAACTCCTTGCCTCTAAGTCTTTAATCCTATTAAGATGACCTAGTTAAGTTCAACACCATAATAAGCAGTTCCGATATTACAATTATCGCGTCGCACCTCGCTAGGATAAGCATTGGCACCTTGCTTTGGCAAAACCTACCATGTGTTGATCTAAGCAATGATGAGTGCTTATCATGGAAGGCAACACAAGAAGAACTTAATATTTTCATCAACATATTATTCCAATACATTACATGCATGTTCTTGATGAATCATATATTGATGTTTTCGTAAATTTGGAAACCAAAATTACATGAGAACATCGATGTCTAACAGTGAACATCGATGTTGTGAGAATCTGATTCTCGCCAACCACTTGGCATTGCTCACGAACATCGATGTCCTAGCTTAAACATCGATGTCCTAGCTTGAACATCGATGTCCAATGGCCTCTGGAACTCAAGAACATCGATGTCTTGATCTGAACATCTATGTTCTGAGGCTCTGGAACTCCAAACTATTTGGCAGGGCTCAAGAACATCGATGTTAGTTTCTTGAACATCGATGTTGGACAGTTCCGAAGGTCCAAAAATTTTGCTGCAGTTTTAAACATCGATGTCTAACATTTAAACAACAATGTTTGAGACTTGTGGAACTCAAGAACATCGATGTCCATTACTGAACATCGATGTCCATAAGAATCTGGAGTCTGAAAACATTCTGACAAAAGGCATGAACATCGATGTTGAAGCCTGAACATCGATGTTCATTCCTTTCTGCCAAGGCCACTTGACATGTGAACATCGATGTTTGTCTCACAACATCGATGTTCACTGGTCTCGGCCAAGGCAAATCTTAATGTGAACATCGATGTTGTTCTGATGAACATCGATGTTCTGGCCCTACTGCACTAGAACGACAATCGTTCTATACAAAAACCGACAATCGATTTTTTCCGAGTCGAACACTTCGACTTACTGCCAGTAACACCTTGATTGATATCACATACCAATCAAGTTCTTGTTGTCAAAACACTTTTGATAAAACAACCTCAACATATATCACATATACAAATGGAATTCAATATATCATGATCATGTTACATCATATACAACACATCATATATATTTGCAGGTACACATCACACATATGCACAACAAATTCGGTTTAGAACTTCACAAGATGCTTCGCTACCACTTGACTCAACATTGATCTAATTTATGCATTTTTGTATTGTTTTATCACATTCATTCACTACTGACTTGAGCGTCGGAGTGTTTTCTTAGTTATTTTGCAGGTACCCCTCATTTAGGCAAAAAACAGGGGGAACAAGAGTGCCGAGACTATCCAACATCGATGTTGCTTAACAAAACATCGATGTTGTGCCGTTATGGACAGAAACCTTTTTCAGACAAACATGCTAAACTTTCATAAAGGTTTCAGAAATTGTTCCCAATGATCATATGCATCTTTTAGACTATAAATAGAAGCCTTAAATCTCATTTTCAGATTGATCAACTCATACATACATTCAAGCATTCTTTGAAAATCATTCAACAAATTTTTGAGCTATAACTTGTGAGAATTCTGAGTTGTTCAATAGAGCTTTCCTTTGTACTCATATCCACTCTATTAGAGAGTTTTGCTTGAGAGATTGTAAGTGTTATTCATACACCACAAGGGAGTATTGTTCCCTTGAGAGAAGTCTTAAGGTGTGGTATCCTTAAGCAAGAGAGTAGGATTCTTGTGAATAGAAATCCTAGAAAGTCTTGAAGTGAGATATCTTCAAGCAAGTATATTGAGGTTCATGTGACTTGAACTCTCAGGTTGTAAAACGGTTTGTTAAGCACCCGGAAGCTTAACACTAGATAGTGAACTCTTCAAGTGAGTCTTGAAGGAATGGATTAGCCACAAGTTAGTTGTGTGTGAACCAGTATAAAAATCTTTGTGTCCTTCATTCTTTAAATTCCGCATTCAATTCCTGCCTATTTCTTTTTTATTCGATTTTCGCTATTCAGCCCCCCTCTAGCGAAGGGTCATTGTTCTAACAATTGGTAGCGGAGCCTAACTCTCTGAAAAACTTAACCGTTTGAGAGGTATTATCCATGGCTTTTTCAAGTAATGTGTTTGCAGGAAACAATGAAGGACAGTCCGTCACCCGTCCACCATTGCTCAATGGCGCCAACTATACATATTGGAAGGAGAGGATGAGAGTCTTTATTCAATCCAACA